>PVKC010012183.1:0-11174 GCA_004027635.1 Crocidura indochinensis
GGCAATATTGATTATTTTGTATTAATGAGAGATATTTCATTTGATAGGTGCAAGACACTGTCCACAATGCATCCAGTTTTAGTGACAATAATTAATCTGCTATAAACATTTGCACAGTTTTATGTGTAATTCAAATTTTCATTTAACTTTAATAAGTGCCTGGTAAATTATGATAAATATCTACTTAACTTTATGAGAAATAATTAAAAATCTCCATGGCATCTCCCATTATCTCAAATGGAAATAAACTAACACTAAAAGCTTTGTAGCCAACACTGATTTTCATGGAAAGAATGGGAAGAATACAATGAAGAATGACTGTCTCACCTTCTTTGTTTGATTCCTTCAAAATTCTCCTTTCTTCCTTGAGGTCACTTTCCAAAATAGTTACCTTGTTATGGGCTTGCTTCAGGTGATAAGAAATCTAAGGCACCTTTGGAAAATACTTTATTTCAAAGGAAAAGTAAGGCAACAAAGGGAACCCATGCTGATTCTCTCCATAAGAGATACAAAAACACATTTTCTTATTTTTAGGCATATCTTCAAGCATTAGCCAGAAGAGATTGTTACATGAATAAATTACTGTTTAATACTTAAACACATTTTCCCAAGTAGAACTATGTGAATATAATTTTAGATTTATTGAAAACAAGATATTAATGTTATTTGATAAATAATAAGATTTGTTTTATTCATTATTAAGGTGATTCGTATTTTGCATTGATTTATTTACTTGTACATTTTGTGACAGAGACTTGAGTGAGTATAATAAAATAAACTGAGGTGGTTTATTTTGGTGTGGGCTTTTATGGGAGAGGAGTGATACTTTCTACAAGGACTCAGACCATCTGGAAAGATATCAGAGTGATAGCGAATCTTATGGCATTTAGGACAAAAGCAAATAGCAAAGAAACCATTACTTTGTTTTATATGATGAATAAACTTCTTGGCTCTGATAACACTGGTTGTAGTCAAGCTACTTCTTTATAAAAGTCCATATAAAATATTTCATAAGTGAAGCTGGAATATTCTCTAAAGATTTATAGTATTATAGTCATTTTTGTGATGCCACATTTTGGGTTGCCCATGAAAAAGTAGCTTTGTGAATAAGTAGGAGAAGCTAGAATATCCAGAAGAATAGATTCTCGAGATTTTTCTGGATGCCAATACAAATCATTTTTTGGTACAAAATTTTTGTCACACTTAAATCACATACATTTGTCTGACTATATCTTGGCAATATTGTAGGGAGACATACATTTCTATCATAAAAATCATTCTTTGCTGCTGTTTTGTTTTGTTTTGTTTATTGTTTGGAGGTCACAACCAGTGATGCTCAGTGGTTACTCCTGGTTATGTACTCAGAAATTGCTCCTGGCTTGGGGGACCATATGTGATGCTAGGAGATCAAACCACAGTTCGTCCTAGGTCAGCCGAGTGCAAGGCAAAAACCCTACTGCCACGCCACCACTCCAGCTCCCATTCTTAATATTTTAAGAAAAGGTGAAATCTGATCTTCTGATAAAAAAGCTACATATGTATATTCAGAGTATAGCTTATGAATTTTATTCTGAATTTATAGATTGACACTGCAGAAAAAGCTCCCAGGAGGAAAATAAGTAATTTGAATTGAATGTGATTTTAGATGAAAACCTATGCACAAAATCATAAAAATGATTGTTTTGCATTTATAATAATCAGACATTGAAAGCATTTATAATTTATTGCCTTCATGAAACTTAGCCATTTTCTGTTTTAGCATAGTCAAAAGCCCCCTTAACTTTTACCAACTAACAGAATTAATAAGAATCTATTTTATGTTAATAATCTACTATAAGGTTTTATGTGTAATCTCCTAGGTCTTTCAGATAATAACTCACTAGTTTATGAATACCTTGCAGTTTATCTGTTTAATTGTCCTGAAATCAGATAAAATATAAACTGCTGAGAATTTTTAGGAGGATAAAGTTATATAATTTAAATAATATACTTCAAAACCAAGTTTCCTGATTTTGTAGCAAATTTAGATTATTTTCCTATTTCACCAGAACTTCAAGTTAAAATTTTCAGGCATATTTCATTTTCTTTTCTTCTCTAAAGCAAATTAAATTACAGTAATTCATTTTACTTTTAGTTGTTCATTCTTTTCCATTCCCTCTCACATGCTTCAACTCCAAAGGTGGGCTAATGTAAGTTGATTTATATCAGGACCAATCATAAGTTAACTTAGAAAAGGCAGAAAAGGAGCAGGAGAGATAGTACAGTACATAAGGTACTTGCCTTTCATAGTCAATGCTTGTTTGATCCCTGGCATCCCATATAGTTCCCTAAATTAATCCCTGGCAGGATTAATTCCTGAGTACAGAATCAGGAGTTGTCCTGAGCATCAACAGGTGTAGTCCCAACCCTCACTTCCCAAAATAAATAAAATCTCTTATAAGTTTTATAACAGTATTCCTAAAATAAAAACCTATAATTGGAATTTCTGGTAAATATATTAAGAACTGTACCTTAAATTTATATTTACAAATGATCTTGAAACAATTTTATTGACACATAGAATATGTGCTAGAATTTTTAAAAAAATGTGAGGAAGCCATAAAGATATCACAGTAGATAAGGGACTTGTGCCCAGGGTTTGATCCCTGAGCATAGGAGTAATCCCTGAGTATAGCCAACTGTGGTCCCAAACAAAGCCCCCCCCCCCCAATAACCAAATATATAAAAATACTAAAGCAGGGGGCCAGGTGGTGTCGCTGGAGGTAAGGTGCCTGCCTTGCCTGCGCTAACCTAGGACGGACCGCGGTTCGATCACCCAGTTCCCCATATGGTCCCCCGTTCCTGCCAGGAGCGACTTCTGAGCGAATAGCCAGGAGTAACCCCCTGAGCGTCACCGGGTGTGGCCCAAAAAAAACAAACAAAAAAAAATACTAAAGCAAGATGGTTTCCTTGAAGGATAAGAATGCTATGGGGTGAGAGGCTGGCAGTATTCAGGGTCTAGTCTTATCAGAGTGCTTAAGGGTTACCCCTGGAAATGTTTGAGGGAACATGCAGTGCTTAGAATCAAACCCAAGTCTTTTGCATGCTAATCATGTACAGAAGTATGCACTGAGCTATTTCTTTAGCTCCAGTAGGAGGTTTTGATAACTCATATCTATGCCTCTAGCTTATAAAAGCTTAATATAGTTCCTGAATTAATGGGATCCTATGGTAAGTTAGAGTGAAGGTTAAGAAGAAATGTACAACTACATCTATTAATTGGCAATTATTGACTTTGATGTAGATAAAAAAAATAAATACTCAAATTCTTTTTTTTTTTTTTTTTTTTTTTGGTTTTTGGGTCACACCCGGCAGTGCTCAGGGGTTACTCCTGGCTCCATGCTCAGAAATTGCTCCTGGCAGGCACGGGGGACCATATGGGGCACCGGGATTCGAACTGATGACCTTTTGCATGAAAGGCAAACGCCTTACCTCCATGCTATCTCCCTCAAATTCTTTTTGATGCATCATGTGTAAAACTCTTGCTAGAGAGAGAGTAGACTCAGACCCTCATAAAACTGCAAAAGCCTTGCCCTCAAGAGATGACTTCTTAATAGTGGAAGACAGCTATGCTTACCTCTATACCACCAATACAACTGCACTGGAATGAATGTGTAATATCTACCACAGAGGACAGGTTGAAAGTACATCTCAGATGGGGAATTTATCTTCTTGGAGGATGCATTAAACATTCAATACATTCAATAAAGAGTTGCCTAGAATCAATCACACTAATTCTCACAGGTTTATTTATTCATGGGTAAAGAAATAAGTTCATAAGTATTACTTAAGTCCTTAAACACTTGTTTTAGGCTCAGCTGTCCCACTTCTTAGCATCTATCCCAAAGACCTCAAGACACTATTTCAAAGGACATTTGAATTTCTATGTTCATTACAACACTCTTTACAATAGCCAAAAATAGGAAACAAGTGTTTCCAAAAATAGGAAACAGATACTTGGATTAAAAAAATCAGTGATAAACACATTGTAAAACTACTTGGGTATAAAAAAAATTGAGAAATTTTTTCTCTGTGGATAAAACTAGAAGTGATTAGGTTTGACAACTAGTTCCAAGGTTATTCATGAGTTTTAAGAATGAAATAACATGGTCAGATCTGCTGTTTTCAGTATATTAGTTTTGTGATAATAGTTTAAAGATAAACTCAGGTTCACAGGTTGGTGCTAAAAGAATAAATGTGAAGCAATTACTGTACTCCAAGTGAATGTGAGGAATAAAAGACAAAAGAAAAACTGGACAAGGGTATTTGATTCAGAGCCAAATGAATTTATATTAATTATATAAATAACTATCTAGGTAATAACAGAATGTTTCAACAGTTAAGAACATACAAGGACAATTCACTTTACCTGAGTATATTAGGAGAAAGAAACATTAGATTTGGAAAGGTTTTTTTGGCTTTCTTTTTCTGAGCATTTTGTCTTTTAAACCATAATTTTGGGTTAATAGCATTGCTAAGAATCTACAGAATGAATTCTAATCTCAAATTAAATGGGCAATATTCTCCTATAGTAAGCCAACTCTTACTGACTTGACTAAATGACCTTATCTGTAGCATGGGTATAAAATGATTGGTCTCTTTTATAACATAGTTTTGAGATAGAAAAGTATACATCAAAGTATTTTGGAAAATTAAGGAAGACGTCTAAAACTGCAATTGAAAGATTGTTTAGAGTTAGGAATTACAATAGGCTTCCATTCAGAGATCAGTATGCACAAGTGTAAACTGCCATCACTTCTGGGAAGGAATTGGGTTTTTCCTTTCTTAAAAAAATAAGAGAACTTTTTATATTAACACTTTAAGGGGATTTATGTGAACAAAGGGGTCAAAGAGTTCTACAGCTTTCAGAGTAATTTTTTTCTCGAAACTATGTCAGTCTATTTTAAAATCAAAGTATATTCTTTGAAGACCTTTGGTGGCAGCTGGAAGGCAGATCTGCAGTTGGTTATATTTATTCAAAGTATTTTACTAAAGATTCTTGATGGGGAAATTTTAAATTGAAAAAAAACCTCTGGGGAAATTACTATTACTTTAGAAAAGTGCACATAGTCATGCCAGCTTTGAAAAGGTATATATTAGTGAGTATTTTTCATAATGAAAAATTCAGATGAATTACCACAGTCATCAATGGCAATGCCAGTACCCAGTGAAGTTTATTTCTGAGCATATTTTTTTACTTTATAATGAAAGAATTACCATTAAACCTATTGAATTCTGGCAAGATTTACACATTTCTAGGAATAATGCCTGAATTATCTATCCCAACAAAATTGATTTTGTTAAATAAAAGAATTAAAATGTAAAATAGTCATACTTTGATGTAAACTATATGACTTGTAGTTTTGCAAATTTTATCAGCTTAGAAAAAGGCACTATATTTTATGAGATTTGCATTCAAAACTGACTCATTGTATTATTGAGCCAGTTCTGACACTGAGCATGAAGTATTACATGTATTTCAGACAAACAAAATACATTTCAGACAAACAAAATGGCATTTCTATGAGCACTGATAAGGACTTTTAAAACCACTTGAAATTTTGTAAACTAAGCAGTCATTCAAATGAACTATTTATATATAGATGATCATGGTACAAGAACAATCTTTCAAAGGATATCTTGGGTTAAACTAAAACCTATTATTTTAAATGTCACACATTTGTTCTAGAATACGTATTCTTTGTTAAAGTGACAAATGGGAAAAATTATATTTCATAATTATTATCACCCTATAAATATAAATTCTATCTAGTTAATACTAGGAAGTTACTCAAAGATGCATATCCATAATATGATATTAGATTGCATTTTTCCAAATGAATCATTAAATTTTAGAGCTGATGATATTTATTTAGCTCAACTCTCTTTGACAGCTGAGTTATTGATGCCTAAGAATATTAGGTAAATGATCTAAGTATATTCAATGCCAAGCAAGAACTATAATTCAAGAAATTCTCTTTTTAAAGTTTTTAATTTCTCAATTACACTTAAGCACAAAATATTAGGACTACTTATAGCACATAGAGTTTAGCTTGGAAATTGGCATAGTAAAGAACATATTATTTTTATTGTTATTATTAAAGAATCATCTCAGGGTTGCTATATTTAATTATGCAGGTGAATGCAGAGTACAACTCAAAAGAATGCTACTGTCTGCAGAGATGAAGGCTGATCTGCATACAACTCAAATAACTAATCACAGCAGGGCTGAGTACTTCATGCAAAGAAGTCTTTCTGGGGGCTTGAAATGTTATAAAGAGAACCATACATTTCTTTGGGGAAAAAGGAAACTATTCTTGGTGCTTACAGTATAAAGAATGGAACAAGAAATTTTTCAAATTAGGTTAATGTTTTGTCATAATTAAAAAAAAATAGGGTCAGAGAAAGTTCTGTAGGTAAGGCATTTGCCTTGCATGCAGTCAAACCAAGTTCAATTGACAGCATACCATATGGTCCCCTGAGCCTGCCAGGAGTAATTTCTGAGTGCAGAGCCAGAAGTAACCCTTGAAATACCACAGGGTATGAACCAAACTCCAAAACAACAAACAAAAGCTAGTTAGATCATAACCAATTTAGATAAGGCATGACTAAACGATCAACTAAAAATGCTCTGTTCCTATTAATTACACCAGAATTTGACAAATTTCAGTTACTAGCATGTAACCAAATAATCTGTGAATATTAATTGTTTTAATTGACTTGCTTTTAATAGAGCTAGGACAAAGCCCTAAGCATAACCAGGTGTCTCCGATTTAAAGATATTTTACTAACTTTTCAAAAGGTTTAAGCTACAAAAATATATTAGATTGAAAATATCAGGGCCAGAGAGATAGCATGTAGGTTAAGGCATTTGCCTTGCATGAAGAAGGACGGTGGTTCAAGTCCTGGCATCCCATATGATCCCCCAAGCCTGCCAGAGGGTGATTTCTGAGCGTAGAGCCAGGAGTTACCCCCTGAGCACTTCTGGGTATGACCCAAAAACCAAAAAAATATATATATGTATCATAAAAAATAATATATTTGAAGTTTCCTACTGAAGTTTCTCCTGAACAACTACAAAAAGAATCAAGTTAAAAAATAACTATATAACTTCGTCATCGGTTCGAATCCCGGTGCCCCATATGGTCCCCCGTGCCTGCCAGGAGCATGGAGCCAGGAGTAACCCCTGAGCACTGCCGGGTGTGACCCAAAAACCAAAAAAAAAAAAAAACTATATAACTTCTTATAGCACTAACAAGATTATAAGAAATTAATGTAATAAGCAAGGATCTCTTTTCCTAAAACTTGTCAATTCTATATTTTCAAACTAAGAGGTGGGAATTGGAGAGATAGTCCAATAATCTGAAATGGATTATTTGTATGTCAGTGGTTTTGTTTTGATCTCCAGTACCACATGAACCACCAATCACCACCAAGTACCAAACAACAAGCTAGTAGTGTCAATGAGCACACAGTGTGTTCAAGAATCAGCATACATAAAAAGGAAGAGAACACTTGAATATTTCACAACTGTGGGAGGAAGAACAATGCCTTAGATATAAAGGACTGCACCTATTAAAGCATACTTAAACCAGAATGAGCAAAAGCAAAAAATCAGAAACACGCACGCACGCGCGTGCACACACACACACAATATACACACAGATAGGCAGAGTCCTATTAAGACTGTAACACTATGCTCTTGAGTTTTGTTTGGTATCACATCCAACTTTGCTCAGGGTTTACTCCTGCCTCTGCCTCTGTGCTCAGGGATCACTCCTGGCAGGGCTCAGAGGACATTTCTATTATTTCCAAAACATTCAAGGCAATTTTGTTCTAAAAACTCTAACACGTAACTATTCAAATGTTCTCAGTAGAAAAATAACGGATACATTTTGGTATGTGACAATCACATAACACAATAAAAATCCTGAGGAAAGAATGAAACAACATAGTACAACAACATATTGTTTGATTCCAATCACAAATATTCATAGTAAAGAGTAAGTGATGATTCAGGGGTGCATATTCAATAAACTATAAAAAAAACACTAAAAACAAAGCAACTTAGAGAAGTAAGAGTATAATATTCTAAGGAAAAGAAAGGTGTTGGGGTAGTAGATACAGCTACATTAAGTGGATATGCAAAGTATAGTCTGAAGGAAAGTTCTTGGATTGAAAAGAAAGGAACTAACAAAATAACCTACTGGGGAATGGATTGAGCTCAACATTTTGGCAAGGAAGGGAAATAGATTCTCTGGTGGGGAGTGGAGCTGGGGAGAACATAGGATATATGTATATAAACACTAGTGAATCAAAGAAGCATAGCCACAACCTGGGGCACCAAGCAAGCGGGAAACTGGGCTCAGGAAAAATCTGTCAGACAAGAGCTGGAGCAATAGCACAGTTGGTAGGGCATTTGCTTTGCATGCCGCTGATCTGAGTTTGATCCCCAGCATCCCATATAGTCCCCTGAGCCAGCCAGTAGTAATTTCTGATCACACAGCCAGGAGTTACACCTGAGCACTGCTGGGTGTGGCCCCAAAACCAAAAAAAAAAAAAAATCTGTCACGCAGTGCTCATTATTATATATTACCCCTGTAGTTTATTCTCAAATATGCAATTTAAGGATTCTATTAAGTCATATATATTCCATGCTCATTTCAATCATACACTGAATTGTGATTCTCATAAAATGGACAGAATCTGTATACTTGTTGTTCCATTTCCCATGAATATATTCCCAAAGACATAGCTAGCTAGCTCTTTCTTTTGGATTTGAAATCATTGTCAACTTCTCAATAAAGTCTTTCTTAAATTTCTACGTACATTTTCAACAATACTACCCCCATATATTAATTTTCTCAATATTCCTCTTAGTAATATTCATCACTCTCTTGTACAATATGTTTTAATCATTTACATAATTAGCCATCTATCTTCCTTTAGACTGTAAGTTACATAAAGGGTTGCAAGTTAGTGCTCTTTTTCATATTTGATTCCTAAGTATTCAGGATACCAGCATATATTCAACACTCTTTAAATATGAGTTGAATGAACAGATGGGAGATAAATGAATAAATGAATGTTCAAATCCTTCTACCCAGTAATAGAAACTAGAAATTGACATGCTTAGTCTCTTGTTCTTTCTCAATCCCTCTCATTTGACTTTTTTAGAAACTTTTTCTTTTTGTTTGTTTGTTTGTTTGTTTTTGGGTCACACCCATTTGATGCTCAGAGGTTACTCCTGGCTAAGCGCTCAGAAATTGCCCCTGGCTTGGGGGAACTATATGGGACGCTAGGGGAACGAACCATGGTCCTTCCTTGGCTAGTGCTTGCAAGGCAGACACCTTACCTCTAGCGCCACCTCGCCAGCCCCTAAAAAATGTTTCTTTACTTCTTCCATTCTATCTGCACTCTACTGTAACTATACTTCAAATCACAATCATCTTTTTTCCTGGATTATTTTCAAAAATACCTGGCTTCTCTTCCCTCTTCTAGTCCTTTCTCATACATCTATTCTTTCCCCAGCTATTAGGATGATCTTAAAATGTCAGACTTCTATTAAAACTGTTTAACTGCTCCTCTACACATCTGGAAACTAAGATACCAGTTTCATGACTTTGCATATGAGACCCTACAAGGTTAAAGACATATCAGTTGTCCCCACTCATCCCCGGTCATTAATTTCTTACCTACAGTTTATAAAAAAAAAATGCCAAAGTGTTTTTATATGTGAGAGACTTCCTCATCTGTCCCTATGCCCGTCTTTATGTACCCATGTCCTTCTAGTTTTCATTTTACTGAGCCAACAAATACCATTCTCTAAGATTTAGTTACCACTCCCCAGCTCTCTCCTCTAGGCTAGTATCTTCCTTTCTGTTCATATGAATTACATAAATCTCTACCATGGCCTTCATATATAGTAACTATATGTTTATGTTTGATTTTTCTGTTGGAATATGAGCTACTTGATAGCATCTAATTCAGATCTGTATGCTCAGTACCTATTAAAGTGCCTGACACAAGGCAGGCACTAATGTAAACATTTAATGAATAAGCAAGTGAATGAGCTATGCTATATCTTAAGAAAAATTATTTATGAATCACTATGTAATTTAGCAGAAAGCAACTGTGTCACTTTCAAATATTCAGGCGTCCAACATATGTCTCTTACAAATTTAATTTTTTATAAAATAAATAGGCATAGAGCCCAGAAAAATCACTTTTAACATGTCTCTTATGATCCTTTCATGCCCAGAAACTTGATTCTCTTTATTACAAAATGCCTCAAGTACCAACAGACCATTTTTTAAAATATTTTGTTCAACTTTATTTCTTTAATAATTGCCTTTCTCATCACAAATAAATAACTTTAAACAAGCCACCACAACCAAATACCAACATTCATTATAATGAGACAATGCATTATAAATTCAATATACATTATTTTAAGCATTTTTAAATGGACTTTCCTTAAGTAGTCTGTAATGAAACATTTTAGGGTCATTCAATGAATTAGAATCAAACTGACTAGGAAGGTCAAGAGGTCCTTATATTCAGGTTACTGAATGCTCAATTAGGCAAAAATGTATTTTACTGTCATATATAGATAAGCAGAGTTTCTCCAACATTTAATTTCTTATTATCCAGTGAGTTTTGTAAAAATGCATGACACATTGAAAAAGATAACTTCTGTGTATCTATAATTTGTCAATCCTGAACTTAAAATTTTTATTAAAGATTTTCTGTGCCATATGGCATTAAAAGTCAGGAATTAAGACCTGAGTCTTTTTGCCTAATTATCTCCTCACTTACTGCTGAAAGTTTCCCCAGGCAAACAGTATCAGAGTTAAAGGGTCAATTATGAAAACAGTTTACAGGCTGAGTGGTGGCGCTAGTCATAAGGCCTCTCTTCCTTGCTTGCACTAGCCTAGGATTGACAGGGACTCCATCCCCCAGCCTCCCAAGCCAAGAGCGATTTCTGAGCGCATAGTCAGGAGTAATCCCTGATCGTCAATGGGTGTGGCCCAAAAACAAAAACAAACAAAATTTACTGATTTACTGTTCCCTATGTTTCTAGCTGAAAAAAAGTATATAGAGGGGATTGGGGGCGTTAAAAACATAAATTAAAA
>PVKC010012183.1:11274-24087 GCA_004027635.1 Crocidura indochinensis
ACCGGGTGTGGCCCAAAAACCAAAAAAAAAAAAAAAAGTATATAGAGAAACCAGAGTGTCATCTGGTATTCTTTTATTTGTTTGTTTGTTTGGTTTGGTTTTTGGGTCACACCCAGCAGCGTTCAGGGGTTACTCCTGGCTCTATGCTCAGAAATCGCCCCTGGCAGGCACAGGGGACCATGTGGGATGCCAGGATTCGAACCACCGTCCTTCTGCATGAAAGGCAAACACCAACCTCCATGCTATCTCTCTGGCCCCGACAACTGGTATTCTTAAAACTATGAAAATTGCCTTAGACAGATTTAGATGAGTTAGTACAAGATCATGAACAATATTAAAATGCAAACAAAATTTAAACTATGAGAACTTCAAAATGAAATAAAAACTATTTTAAATGCAAGTAGTTATAAGAGAACACATATGCATGCATATATACGTATATATAAAAGCCATCAAATTTCTAGAGAAATTTACACTGCTAGTAAATATTATATATTATATATTTCATAAATATATGTATTAAATATGTAGAGAAAGTTGCACTGCTAATAAATATACCATCATATATATGTCATATATATGGGAAGCACAATATCTTATACTTATCTACACTATGGATTATACCTTAGGAAAGTGTCAATATCTTATCAATATTACCCTATACAAATAAAGATTTGATAAGTTTTAACTTATCAGTTTCAAAGCAAAATCCTTTATTTATTCCACTGGGATTTGAACCAACCACCTTTGGTCTTGGATCGGTTGCTTGCAAAGCAAACGCCGCTGTGCTATCTCTCCGGGTACCTAATTTTTAATATTTATTTTCTTCTGCTTGGGTTTTGGTTCCTTTACTGTTGGTTTTCCAGATATTCAACGTGTGCCTTTATGTTCTTGATTGTCTTTTTTTTTTCTTTCCTTATGTAGGCATGTATTGTTATGAGTTTCCTTCTAATTACTGCTTCAGTTGTGTCCCACATGTTTTGGTAATTTGTTTCTTCATTATCATTAGTCTCAAGGAAGTCCATTATTTCTTCCTTGATTACCTCTTTGATCTAGCTATTGTGGAACAACATGTTGTTTAGTCTCTAGGTGTTATATTTTCTCCAAATCTTCTATTTACAATCAATCTTCATCTCTGTGACATTGTGATCTGATAGTGTGTTTAGTATAATTCTTATATTTGTGATTTTATGTAAGTTAGACGTGTCATAAAATGTGGTCTATTCTAGGGAAGATTCCATGTACACTTGAGAAGAATGTATATTCAACATTTTGAGGATGAAAGGCCCTTTATATATGTGTGTGTATATTTATATATAAAAACTTTATAAAGAGCTGTAAATGAGAAAATAGAATAGCTGGGATATATATATATAGAATAGCTTACATATATATATATATGTAAGGCAAAAGCCTTACATACTTTACTGAAGTCATCCTTTATAAGAGCCATACATACTTTACATTTGGTGTGTAAATGTTGAATGTTGATCAGAGTTAGAAATTCTTGGTCTGTATACATATATATACATATATACACACATATATATATGTTCATCTCAGCTATTCTAGTTTCTCATTTAGGGCTCATATATATATATATATATGTGTGTGTGTGTGTGTGTGTGTGTCTGTGTGTGTGCATATATATGTGTGTGTCTGTGTGTGTGTTGATTCCAGCTATTCTAGTTTCTCATTTAGGGCTCTTATGTCTTTGCTAAAGTTCTGCCTAGTGGATTTGTCCTTTGGCAATTATGGTGTGTTGCAATCTCTGACTACTATCACACTTCTGTGTGATAGTATATTTCTTTTGTTTTGTGAGCCAAAGCCTTATATACCATATCCCACTACTACCATGTTTTTTGGTCCATATATTTTTTTTAGATTTGTGAGCAAAAGCCTTACATACTTTACTGAAATCATCCTTTATAAGAGCCATACATACTTTACATTTGGTGTGTAAATGTTGATCAGAGTTAGAAATTCTAGGTCTATTTTTTCTTTGATCAATAAATTGTGTCCATTCTTGTCTTGGGTGTAAATTGGTGTGATATAAATATGGCTGTCTCAGCTTTTTTGTTTGTTTTCTAGTAGCTTGTATAATTACTTTCCATCCTTTTACTCTGAGCTTGTGTGTATCCTGAAATTTTAAGTTTTCTTAAAGATTTCCTTAAATATTTTTCTTACAATGTTTCCTGCAAACAGCAGATGATTAGGTTTTGTTTCCTGATCCAATTCGCTACTCTGTGTCTTTTTTTTGGGGGGGGGGGGGACCACACCCAGTGACGCTCAGGGGTTACTCCTGGTTATTCGCTCAGAAGTCGCCCCTGGCCTGAGGGACCATATGGGGCATGGGGGATCGAACTGTAGTCCGTCCAAGGCTAGCGCCGTAAGGCAGGCACCTTACCTCCAGCACCACCGCCCGGTCCCTACTCTGTGTCTTTTGATGGGTGAATTTAGTCCATTGACAATTTTAGAGAACTATTGACAGAAAGGGCTGTTGTGTCATTATCTTGCGTAGGATTACAATTGGGTATTTGGTTTATATAAATGATCTTTGAGTAGTTCCTTTAGTGTCAGTTTGGTCAGTATGAATGTCGCAATTTTTTTTGTCTGAGAATGTTTTTTATCCCTCCCTCCCATATAAATGAGAGATTTGCTGGGTAGTGAGTGGACTTTAGGTTGAAAGTTTCTTTCATTCAGTCATTTGAGTATGTCATTCCAATATTTTTTACCTGGGTTTTTTAATTGGGAGTTATGACTTGCTTCTTATATTTTTCCTTTATAATTAAGGTCTTACTTCTCCCTCACTGCCTTAAAGAGTCCATCTCTCTCTTTGTTTTTTTCCATTTGGATTACTTTATGTCTCAGTGTTGTTCTGTTAGGGTTTATTTTGTTTGGCACTCTTTTTTTATCTTCTTGGGTTTTGTACTCTCATACAGCAGCCTCTTTCCAGGGAGTGAAAAAGCTCTCTGTTATCTCTCTCATTAATTGTTCTTTTCCTTTCATTTTTTCCTCTCCTTCTGGTATTTCTATAATTCAGAGATTATTTCTCATCTTTGTTCATTAATTACCTTACTTTACTTTTCATTGTCTCTGCTTTCTTTTTTTGACTTCTTTAACAATGCTGGCTTGTAATATTTCTTCAAACTCATCCTTGTGGTTCCTCACCTGTGTAACTCTGCCACTATAACTTGCCAACATGTTTTTTTAATCTCTTCAGTTCCATTTGCATGGATTCTCTCATCTTCTGAAAGAGTTCTTTGAGTTGGTTCATCTATACATTGCTTAATTTCATAGACTAGTGACTCCTTGATCTCTATTACTAAAACATTAAGTGTTAGTTTTAGGTCCCATCTATATTTCTCAGTCATTTTGGTTGCATGGAAATTTGTCAGGTTTTTCTCCATATCTCCAACTGCAGTTGTCTTCCTTAGTTTCCTCTCTGTTCTTTATATTTAGTGGGCTAGAATGCTGGAGTTTCAAGTTAAGAAAGTGATCTACTGTATTGATTGTATAAGAGGTGGCTAAAGGTCTATCTGCTTTAAAGGTTATTTTTATAAACATGCAATGTTATTTAAATATGATAGAAATATCGCCAACTAATTCTTTGGATTGTTCAACTGAGTTTTGAGCTGTATATTTTCTAAGAGAAAGAAATGCTAGGTCCAATTTTCCTGGGAATATATAATATAAATTGAAAAGACTTTGTGCTGATGTACTAGTAACCACATGCTTTGAGAAGAGAAGTGTTGATAGGAGGAACCAGAAAGTCCCTTTCTCAGCAAATGAAGTGAGAAGAGGCAAGAGACAGCAGGGAAATCAGGAGCAGCAGTGGAAGGTAGAAGCAGCTTGTGAGGGAAGATTTTGGAGGCCACACTGGCTGTACTTGATAGGAGGGACCAGAAAATCCATCTCTCAGCAAACAAATCTGAGATGGGAGTGAGAGATAGCAGGGAGGTCAGGAGCAGCAATAAAAGGTAGAAACTGATATGTTACTTTTTTGTTTAATTTATACCTCTCAATATCTCTCTAATAACCAATTAAATAGCACAGCGGCGTTTGCCTTTCAAGCAGCCGTTCCAGGACCAGAGGTGGTTGGTTTGAATCCCGATGTCCCATATGGTCCCCCGTGCCTGCCAGGAGCTATTTCTGAGCAGACAGCCAGAGTAACCCCTGAGCACCGCCGGGTGTGTCCCCCCCCCCAAAAAATGATCACTTCACGCTTTATTTGCCTATAGCTTATATGGTAACGTAATCTGACATACTTTGCTCTTTTTACATTTTTATTGTTTATTAACTTATTAAGTTTTGACAACTCTTTACAAATTCTACTATATAAAATATGTGACTTACAACTATTTTCTTTTAGGGAGGTATAACTTTCTATTATCATCAGAATAGTTTTTATTTTTAGTAAATCAAATTATTATTTTTATTTCCTTTAGAGATAGTGTATTGGGTGCTATATTTAAGATAACCTTCTGCGGTCCAAGATAATAAAGATTTTCTCCTATGTTGTCTTCCTCTTCATATTGTTATTTTGTCTTACATTTATGTTAGTGATCTAATTTGGGTTAAATTTTGAATATTGCATAAAAATTTATCAGCTTTAATTTATTTTTGACTTTGGATATTAAATGATTCCTACATCCTTTGATCTAAGAAACCCTTACTCTATTAAATTGATTTTGGATCTCTGTTGAAAATTAATTTAGTATTTATGTGTGGGCTTTTTTGAGTTCTATATTCTGTTTCATTAGATACACTTAAAATCTTTTTCATGTATTTTAAGAAACAGTGTTAAAACATTGACTTTCCAAATTCAATTATTTTGAGTCCCTCTCATAAATTATATAGTTCTCAAGAGCATGATTTTCTGAAGTCTTAATGCATAAAGTCACTATAAAACACAAACATTTACATGCCATACTAAGTATCACCATTTACAAAACATCTTGTGAATAGTTCTTATTGCTTCCCACTAAAATAAAAGGTTCTTTTTATGACAAACATTACAAAGTAGTCTCTTTTAGTCATTACAATGCAGATTCCAATACAGACAATAAGCTTTTTAAAATATTTTTAGTAGGGCTATTTTGAATATTTTACTTGGAACTAATACATAAATTTATCAAACCTTGTGAAATCTCAATTAGCTACCTGCCAAGAGCTACAGATAGTATAATATAGCTGTATAGAGAAAATACCATCTGCTTCTGCACCAAAAATCACTTTAATATTAATTCCTTTGGTTCCTGAGATATCATATTTATGATTAAACATGAAGAACTTCTCTGCATATCTTCAATATAAAAACTAGAGGGAAACTATAGGTAATGCAAGGGATCTATCTATACACTGATTATGGTGTAGTGCAAGAGCAGCACAGCTGACCACACAAAATATTCATGAATAAGTGTCCTAAATTGGCAGAAAATACTGGATCTTTGCCAATACCAATGCTAAACTAGACATCTAAATTTTTTCAATTATGTTTTTTCTTCTCTGATCAAAACAACACATGAACCGTTAATGACCAAGAAGAAACCTGCTGTGGCTATTAAAGAAAAACACCCTAATATGCTAGAAATAAAAGAATCTTTGTACCAATGTGAAGAAGAGACAAAAATGATCCCTACATCAACTAAAAGTCACACACTGCTCTGAGACTATGTCCAACACCTACATTTTCCCACCATCACCACCATGTCTACAAAAAAGGCTGATGGGTATGTTAAAGGCAATGAATATAAGGTGAAGAACCAAATATAGAAAAGATAGACAAAGTTTTCTGCTAAAGCTGATAATCTGAAGTCAGAGGCCAAGTCTATAAGTGTTCCTGAAAAGAAAGAGAAAGTGCTTAAGAGAAAAAGGAGCAAGCTAACACTAGAAAAGAGGGGATAACTGCAGAAAAGGAAGACTCCAGAACTAACCAGACACACAAGTGAAAGTGCTAAAGGTGCACAGAGAAGTGTGTGTATGTGTGTGTATATACATATATATATATGTATATATATATATATATCTTTGACAACTATCTTTGGTGACTGTAGTTTGAATATTATTTTTAATCATTTTATGAAAATGCAGAATTTTTACAAGAAGGAGGTTACATATGTCACTAAGCTAGAATGTCCAAAGCTAGAATGACTTGAGAGTAAAACACCTTTCCTTTCTTATGTTGAAGAACTTCCTGTGAGTTTCCTGAAGGAGAAATTTATATTGACCCAATTTAGTCACCTTGATGCAAAAGCTGTAATATGGAAAATTAAAAGTCATTTTTATATTCTGCCTTCCTCTTCACCTATAGTTTAGATGTGACTCTTAAACTTAGAAAGACCCATGGAGCCCAGAATACAAAGTAAATGGCTACCAAATGTCAAGCAATCTGGATTTTCTATCTAGTATTACCACTGAGACATTTTCTTTCAAAAGAGTAGCAGTTCCCTTTTTAGACTATAGATTTTTAGATCAATAATTGTGCCATTTTCATTTCCTGAAAATCTGAATAGGTTTGTGAAAAGTGGCTAAGAGCATGCTAAATGCCAACCCTCATCTTAACAGTGTTCAGAGAGTATCAAATCAAGACTTGACTGACTTTCTTGATGGCTTTCTGAAGCTTGGTAGTCCACTGAAGAGGTTTATAGTGTTTAATGTGAGATGGTGGGCATTGGTGGTGGGAAGGTTGCACTGGTGAAGGGGGGGGTGTTCCTTTTTTTATGACTGAAACCCAAATACAAACATGTTTGTAATCATGGTGCTTAAATAACGATATAATATTTGTTTAAAAAAAAAAAGAAGTGACTGTCTGTCTTTTATAATCTTTTTAAGCCTGAAGTCTATTTCATCTGATATTAACATGGCCATCCCAGACTTTTGGAGAGAGTTGTTTGCTTGAAGTTTTGTCTTCCAACCTTTGACTTTGTGTCTCTGTTTGTTCTAACTATTCAAGGGTGTTTCTTTCAGGTGGCAGATCATTGGATTCAATTTTTGATCCATTTTGCCACTCTTTGTCTCTTAATTGGCACATTTAGTCTGTTGGCATTGAGATATTATTGTCATGAACTTTTGTGCCATCTTTTTGAAGTTTGTTGAGCTCATGTGGTTTGTTGTGCTTTAAAGAAGATTCTTCAGTTTTTTCTTTGTTTGAGTCTGTAAAGTTCTTGAGCTATTGTTTATCCATAAAGATATGTGCCCTTCCTTTAAACATGAATAGAAGTTGGCTGGGTGAAGTATTCTGGTGAGCCAGTCATGTCATTGAGCTTTTCACTATATCACATCACCGTTTTAGACTTGGAGGGTTGTTTGTGATAAATCTGTTATAAATCTTAAGTATGCTTTTTTATATAAAATTTTCCTTTTTTATCTTGCCACTTTTAGTATTCTATCTCTATGTTTTCATGATTGTAACTAGAATGTGCTGTAGAGTTTTTTATTTGAATCTCTTTTAGCCCCATACTCTTTGGTATCCAGGATGTGAGAGCATGCATTCCTCAATTTTATGCACTTCTTAGCTATGGTATTTTTGACTATTCCTTCTTCATAGGCTTTTTCTTGCTGGTTTTCTTGGACCTCAAATTTTCTTATGTTGTTTCTCTTGAATTTATTCCAAAATTCTGTTACTGTTTGTTTATTTACTCTGAGAATTTTTCTATCTTCTGTTCGTTTATTTCAAGATTATTTCACATTTTTCTCTGTTATCTAGAGGTTTTCTGCACTTCATTTTTGAGCTCACTAATTCTGTCCTTAGCAGTGATTACTCTGCTGATGAGGCCTTCCAGTAAATTTTTCATTTCACTGACCAAATTTTAACATGTCATTTCTGGTTGTATTTTTCTCATTTCTGCTCTCATGTGTTTTCTTTGTTTTATTGTTTCTTTGAGCACATTGTAATTCCTAAGCATATCCACTCATGATCTTCTTTTCAGAGATGGTATAGTGGGCATTTATGTTTGTTGGTCTGCAGGAGTACAATCTTTACCCACAAGACATGTGGAGGGTTCACAGTGTTTCACCACGATTCGTTATGGTCTTAAATTGTTTATTTCCTATGTCACTGTCTTCCCACTGCCAAGAAGGTATCAGGGGAATTTATGTGGGTGAGAGATTATCATGTGGCTGCTTAAGCTTTGGCCTGCTTGACCTCCTGCCTGTGTTTGTGGATGAATAGGCTGCAATCCCCTTTGTTGTTCAGGATGCTCTTGCTGGCCCACTGTGAGGCCTGCACTCACCATATGGATTTGCTGCCATAAACTCCTTCATTGTTGGGAAAGTGTTCCCCTGTCCGTTGTACAGCGAAAAATTGCAAAGTCTTATGGAATGTCAAAGATGCAATTTTAAGTTAAGTTTTGAAAAATACTGTCCAGGACCACAGTGCAGTAATGTTGATTTATATTCTGTCCTCCTAAAAAGTTGTTACTATCAACACTAAATCCAGAACATTTGTTTCTTGCTCATGTTTACACACCAAAATGAATCTCTATGCATGTGAGGTTTTTCCCAATAACTTTATTTCTATCTACCTTATTTTTCATTGTTTGATTGGCATGTAATCTGCAATCACTTACTTTGTATTTATCTTTATTCGTTGAGTTTTTAGAAAATACATACCTTTCTTTAAGTGAGTAAATTCTCAGATGGGTTTGTGTGTGTGTGTGTGTGTGTGTGTGTGTGTGTGTGTGTGTGTATTTGTTTGCTTGTTTGGTTAGGTTTGGTTTGGTTTTTGAGTCACACCCAGTGACACTTGGGTTACTCCTGACTCTGAGCTCATAAATCACTTCTGACTTGGGGGACCATATGGGATGCCAGGTGTTCAAACCATGGTTCTTCCTGGGTCAGCCGCAACAAGGTAAATGCCCTACTGTTGCACCATCGCTCAGGTCCCAAGTTCTCAGATGTTAATTCAATATTGTTTCTTTTATTTTCTCTCTTCCCTAATGGAACTATAGTAACATATGTAGTAATTATATTTTGCATATGTACAGTGTACCACATATGTTATGCTATCTACTCTGATTTTTATTTGACTTTTTCCTTCTGACTCATTTTACTTGGCATCTAATTTTTTAGTTGCATTCAAGTTGTAAAATGCAATGTTCATTCAATTTTACAGCTATGTGATATTCCATTATATTCCATATATAGTATAATTTATATAGTCATCTTTTATTGGAGTCTTAAAATGCTTCTAGACATTGGCTAATGAGACATCACTACATTATACTGCATAACCTTAACAAATTAATGATCTGTGTTCTTGGAATTTATGCTAAGAAGTGAAATAACTGGATATATGAATGTTCTATTCTGAATTTCTTTTTTTAATATAAAAAATTTTAAGAACCATGATTACAAGCATGTTTGTCTTTGGGTTTCAGTTATAAACAGAACACCCCCTAGTGCAGCATTCCCACCACCACTGCCTCTCCCCTCCTCCCTTACCCCTGCCTGTATTCGCAAGAGGCATTCTACTTTTCTCATTCTATAACATTAGTTGTTAGTGTAGTTATTTCCCTAACAGTCAACACTCTTTGTGGTGAGCTTCAAATTGTAAGCTGGTCCTTCCAGCCCTTCCAGTCCTTAACTCTATTGCCTCTGGTACTTATTACAGTAATGTCTTTAATTTTTCTTAAAACCCATAGATGAGTGAGACTATTCTGTGTCTATCTCTCTCCTTCTGACTTATTTCATTTAACATAATAGATTCCATGTACATCCATGTAGAAGAGAATTTCATACTTCATCTCTCCTGATGGCTGCATAATATTTCATTGTGTATATGTACCACAGTTTCTTTAGACATTCATCTGTTTCTTTAGACATTCATCTGCTCATTCAAACATGAGCAACCAAGACATGCATCTTGGTTGTTTCCAGAGTCTGGCTATTGTAAATAGTGCTGCAATGAATATAGGTGTGAGGAAGGGATTTTTGTATTGTATTTTTGTGTTCCTAGGATATATCCATAAGAGTGATATAGCTGCATCATATAGAAGTGCAATTTCCAGTTTTTTTGAGGAATCTCCGTATTGTTTTCCATAAAGGCTGAACTAGATGTCATTCCCACCAGCAGTGGATAAGAGTTCCTTTCACTCCACATCCCCACTAGCACTGATTATGTGTACCAGTCTCTGTGGTATGAGATGGTACATCATTGTAGCTTTGATTTGCATCTCTCTCATGTGTCTTTTGGCCATTTGTATTTCTTCTTTGAGGAAGTGTCTGTTCATTTCTTCTCCCCATATTTTGACGGAGTTATATGTTTTTTCTTGTTAAGTTCTCTCAGTACCTTGTATATCTTAGACATGAGCCCCTGGTCTGAATGGTATTGGATAGTTTCTCCCATTCTGTAGGTGGCTTTTGTATCTTAGGCAATATTTCCTTTGAGGTGCAGAGGCTTCTCAGCATAATATAGTCCCGTATGTTTATCTTTGTTTCCAATTGTTTGGAAAGTGCTATTTCCTCCTTGAAGATGCCTTTAGTCTTACTGTCATATAGTGTTTTACCTATGTGTTGTTCTATATACCTTATGGTTTCAGGCTTGACATCAAGGTCTTTAATCAATTTGGATTTGATCTTTCTGCGTGGTGTTAGATGAGGGTCTGAGTTTGCTATTTTGCAAGTGGCTAACCAGTTGTGCAACACCATTTGTTGAACAGGTTTTTCTTGCTTCATTTTGGATTTATTGCCTCTTTATCAAAGATTAGTTGATTGTATGTCTGGGGAATATTCTCTGAATATTCAAGTCTATGCCACTGATCTGAGGATCTGTCTTTATTCCAAACTCAGGCTTTTTTGATAACTATTGTTTTGTAATGCAGTTTAATATTGAAGTGCACAATACCTACCATATTCCTTTTGTTTCAAAGATTGCTTTAGCTATTCATGGGTGTTTATTGTTCCAAATGAATTTCAGGAGTATTTGATCCACTTCTTTCAAAAATGTCATGGGTATCATTAGAGGAATTGCATTATATCTGTACAATGCCTTGGGGAGTATTGCCATTTTGATGTTAATCCTGTCAATCCATGATCAGGGTATGTGTCTCCATTGCTTTCTGTCCTTATTTCTTGAAGCAGGGTTTTGTAGTTTTCTTTGCATAGATCTTCACCTTTTTAGTTAAGTTGACCCCACAATATTTGAGTTTGTGGGGGTACTAATGTGAATGGAATTGTTTTCTTAATGTCCATTATTTCTCTATTATTATGATTAATGTATAAGAAGGCCATTGACTTTGCATTTTAATTTTATAGCCTGCCACTTTGCTATATGAATCTATGGTTTCTAGAAGCTTTTTGACAGAGTCTTTATGGCTTTCTAAATATATTATCATGTCATCTGCAAACAATGAGAACTTGATTTCTTCCTTACATATCTGGGTTCCCTTGATATCTTTTTCTTGTATAATCATTATAGCAAGTACTTCCAGTACTATATTCAATAGGGTTGGTGAGAGAGGGCAGCCTTGTCTCATGTCAGATTTTAGGGTAAAGGCTTTTAGTTTATCTCCATTAATAATATTTGCCATTAGCTTTTGATAGATGGCCTTGACTATATTGAGAAAAGTTCCTTTCATTCCCATCTTGATGAGGGTTTTTATCAAGAATGGGTGTAGGACCTTATCGACTGCTTTTTCTGCATCTATTGATATAATCATATGATTTTTGTTTTTCTTTTTGTTGATACGGTGTATTATGTTAATTTATTTATGGATGTTAAACCATTCTTGCATTCCTGGGATGAAAATACTAGATTGAGGGGCCGGAGAGATAGAATAGAGGTAAAGGCATTTGCCTCACATGCAGAAGGACAGTGGTTCAAATCCCGGCATCCCATACGGTCCCCGAGCATGCCAGGAGCAATTTCTGAGCATAGAGCCAGGAGTAACCCCTGAGTGATGCCGCATGTGACCCCCCCCCCCAAAGAAAAGAAAAGAAAATACTAGATTGTGGTGAATGACCATCTTGATAATGCATTGAATTCTAATTGCCAGAATTTTGTTGAGGACCTTTGCATTTGTTTTCATCAGGGATATTGGTCTGTAATTTTCTTTTTCGGCAGAATCTCTGTCTGGTTTTGGTATCAAGGTGATGATAACTTCATAGAAACTATTTGAAAGTGTTTCTGTTTCTTCAATTTTATGAAAGAACCTGAAAAGGATTGGTAGAAGATCCTCTTGAAAGGTTTGAAATAATTCATTAGTGAATCCATCTGGGCCCTTGGCTTTTATTTTGGGGAAGATTTTTTCTTTTTTTTTTTTAATTTTTATTTTTAATTATGAGAACAAAGATGCAAAGAGAGAGGACAAGGTAAAGTTACAGTGGGAGGATGATCACCCATAAACAGAATTCACCTAAATCCCCTTGTTGGTATGGAATTCAGGGGTTTCAAAGTAGGCGCGGCTGCGGAGCGAAGCAGTGCAGTCGTGCTTTTTGGGTACGGGGCCTGGAGAGGTTACGGTCCGTAGATCGGCTTAGAAGAGAGAAGGAGAGAAGAGGCAGAAGCATGGCCGGGGGTGGTCTTTATGTTACTGGGATCCCCAATCACTCAGCTCGATCGGTCCCACGTGGGTCGAGTGAGACCATCTTACCGAGGGACTGGGGTCCCGGTTCATAGATCTGATCAGCAGAGAGGAGAGAAGAGGCAGAAGCATGGCCGGTGGTGGTCTTTATGTTTCTGGGATCCCCAATCACTCAGCTTGATCGGTCCCACGTGGGTCGAGTGAGACCATCTTACCGAGGGACCGGGGTCCTGGTCCATAGATCGGCTCAGCAGAGAGGAGAGAAGAGGCAGAAGCATGGCTGTTGGTG
>PVKC010012184.1:0-23975 GCA_004027635.1 Crocidura indochinensis
CCTACACATGGATGCACATGGAATCTCTCATGCTGAGTGAAATAAGTCAGAAAGAGAGAGAAAAACACAGAATGGTCTCACTCATCTATGGGTTTTAAGAAAAATGAAAGACATTCTTGCAATAATAATAATTTTCAGACACAAAAGAGAAAAGAGCTGGAAGTTCCAGCTCACCTCATGAAGCTCACCACAAATAGTGTTGAGTTTAGTTAGAGAAATTACTACATTTTGAACTGTCCTAATAATGAGAATATATGAGGGAAATCGAGAGCCTGTGCAGAGTACAGGCATGGGGTGGGTGGGAGGAGGGAGATTTTGACAATTGTGATGGGAATGTTGCACTGGTGATGGGTTGTGTTCTTTACATGACTGAAACCCAAACACAATTATGTATGTAATTAAGTTGTTAAAATAAAAAAATTATTGTAGGTAATAAAATACTCTTAATATTTAAAAAAAAGAAGAAAACATTTTTTTTGTTTTGTTTTTTGGGTCACACCCGGCAGTGCTCAGGGGATATTCCTGTCTCCATGCTCAGAAATTGCTCCTGGCAGGCACGGGGGACCACATGGGGCACCGGGATTCGAACCGATGACCTTTTGCATGAAAGGCAAACACCTTACCTCCATGCTATCTCCCAGGCCCCAGAAGAAAACATTTTAATTCTTTCACATAAAATTTCTTTTTTTAATTTTTATTATACCATGTGAATTGCAAGTCTTTCACAGTTATATTTAAGGTACATAGTAACAGTGAATTAGGGCTATTCCTACCACCAGTGTTGTCCTCTCTCCGCCCGTATTCCCAGCATGCATCCCATACCTCCCTTCTTTGCCCCCTGGAAAGAGAGTATAACAGGTCCCTTTTGTGTATAACTTGTTGTAGATTGGTTATCTTGCTTCTGTTGAATTATAAATATTTTAAACCATTAGATTTGTTCCAACTTTTAGATAAAGTAAAAGGAAAGATAAGTGTAAATGCCTTCTTGAAGTTAGTGACAAGTGTCCCTTGAATGTGGAGAAGCTTTAGAAGTCCTGGTGTGTCTGTCATTGTCTGAATCTTCGATTCAACCCTCCTAGAACAGTAGCAGTTGATGATTACCTAGACAGTTGTAAATCTAACTTCTCTAGCCTTTATGTTAGTTGCTTTTAGACATTTAAAGTCAGTGCACTGGATCAAATATTTACTCACAAAGAAATAGTTTGTGGTTTGTTAAAGGCCATCACTAAATGAAGTGGATGTTAGATTAAGTACAGTTTATTTAGAAAGTATAAAATCTACCAGGCCTGTTTCATGAAGTGGGGACTTGTTCAAACGGAGCTGTAATTTGTGTGGATTCCCATTAAATGCTTTAAATAGATGTGGCGAAAAGCAAATCCAACTGTTTATGCCAAACCTGTAATGGAAATATACTCAACATTCAAGATCATTTTACTTTTTAACACAGTGTTTACTCTGTGAGCTGGTATGTGAAGGCCTTGCTCTTGGCCCTCTGCAATTCAGTGTCCTTCACTACTGAACTGGGATCCTTCTGTACATGGTGCCTGGCTGCTTCCCCACAGACTATTTAAAAAAAAGGAAGTTTAATGTGAGAAATTTGGGGTCCAAGTAATAGTACAGATGCTAAAGCATTTGCCTTGCAAGCATCAGATCTGCATTCCATCCCCCAAGCACCAGTGATTCCCTGAGCACATAGCCAGTGGTCACAGGGGTAACCTCTGAGCATAGCTGAGTGTGGACTGAAAAAAAAAAGTGAACAACAACAAAAAAAGAATAATGTGAAGAACTTTTTAATTTGGTTTTAAATTTGGGGTCATGGGCAGTAGGATTGGAGGTAGTTCCAGACTTTATGCTGGAGGTCACTCTTGGTGATCCTCAGGGACCATGTAGTGCTGGGGATGACTCCCAGGCTTCTACATGCAAATCCTATGCTCAGTGTATTGAGCAAGCCCTCCAACCACATAA
The DNA here is from genome assembly GCA_004027635.1 of Crocidura indochinensis. NCBI lineage: Eukaryota > Metazoa > Chordata > Mammalia > Eulipotyphla > Soricidae > Crocidura > Crocidura indochinensis. The sequence continues at coordinate 1,966 of PVKC010012184.1, forward strand.
AGTCATTTTGAAGGGTGAAAAAGAAGCATTAGAAAAGTATAAAAGAGCACTGAAAAACTCATCTTTTATAGGCTTTTCTTAGCTGTGATGAGCAGGTTCTAATGGTCCCATTATCACAGTCATACCAACCTGACAGTACAGGCTTGCTCTGCTCAATAAGGCCTGTTCAGGTGACATGCAAACACAAAAGAATAAGAGAATTTATGCATGATATCCTTTCAGTGACAGTGTTGAAACCCCAGTACCTAGAATAAATAAAGAGGAGGGGGGTTGTGGAGGAAGAGAAGAAAAATATCTGTCATAGAGATGGGTACTAAAAGTGTGACATAAAGGTAATTGGGGACATTGGTTGTGGGAAATGTACACTGGTGAAGATATGAGTGTTGGGACATTGTATGCATGTACCCCCTAAACTATATGCTAGCTGCTCATTTAACATAATTTGTGTTGGGGCCGAAGCTGTGGCTCAGCAGTAGGGTGTTTGTCTTGTAAGCGACTGACCTAGGATGAACTGCATTTAGATTCCCTAGCGTCCCATATGGTCCCCAAAGCCAGGAGTGATTTCTGAGTGCATAGCCAGGAATAACCCCTGAGTCCTCTACCAAGTATGGCCCCAAAACAAAAACAAACAATAAAACAAAAAAAACAAAACCCCATAATTTGCTAAATGAAGAAAAGAAACTTATAAAAAGTAGTTGATTTATCAAACCTGAAAAAAATAATAATAATGCTCAACAAGCTGAGCATATTCTTTGCACACAACAGGCCTGTGGTCAAACCCCAGCACCTTAATGTACCCTGAGCACTACTGGGAAAAACACAGGACCAGGAGTAGCCCTTAGCTCTGTCAGGAGTTTGTCTTTCATAAATAATAAAATGACGAATGAATAAAAGTTTAAATACTGTAAAATAAATTGAAATTTAGAAGAGGTGTGATAAAGTAATAATTGGAAGCTCTGATGTAAAATAAAAAATGAGAATTTTGACTTTAAGACAGTAGCCCACTTTAATCTTTTTGTTTTATTTTGTTTTGGGGCCACACCCAGAGACACTCTGACTATTCACTCAGAAATCGCTCCTGACTCGGGGAACTGTGGTCCGTCCTTGGTCAGCTGTGTGCAAGGCATATGCCCTACTGCCATTGCTCTGGCCCCTAATCATTATTTTAATAGTTTCATTTATTATCTTATTTTAAGCATCTCAAGAAATTCTAAATATTCATGGATCTCATCGATACTATGAAGAAGATAGCATATTATTTACAAAATATTTAAATACTTTTTTGTTGTAATTGCATATGCCATTTCAATGAAAGGGAAATTATTTTTCTTAATGTTGCAAAATAAATTTTTAAACTTTATTCAACTATAGTTGAATATAGTTAAAGTTGATGCAACCATTAACAGATAAGGCAATGGGTTTGACAGATTTGTATATCTATATAATAATTTTCTGAATGAAGATGCAAACCATTCTGTTATTCCTGCAGAAATGCTTTTTTTTAATTACTCAGGAGTTACCATAGCAATTCTTTTTTCCCTTTCTCCCCCTCTCTCCTTTCTGTTCATTTTTTTTATTTATTCATCATGGGTTTGCACTATTGAACAAATCTCAAAAGTACCACTTCATACTATCTCTCTGACCCCCTTCACACCTCTATTTTTGAATCAGCCTCACTTCATTTACTACCAAAGTTTTCATTCAATACCGTTAGCAATACCCCTCCTTCCTGGCTCGTAACTGTCATATTTTGTACATGATCTAAGAGTGACATTTTTTTGTGATTGGTTATTTGCTTTGATTATTTATGGTCCACTTGGAAGAAACAGTTCAGTCATTTCATTTAACTTTCTGACTTTTTCACTAAGCATAATCACCTTAAGTTTCATCAATGTTGTCACAAAACACACAATATAAAAAAAAAAAGGAAAAAAAAAATAAGGCCTCCCAATTCTTACCACAGGCTGTGTTCCTCACACAGACTGTATAGAAAAAGGAGGTACAGTAAACGCACCCTATATACACTTCAACCCAGATCATTGCCTGGTCTGGATTGGAAATTGGGGACAAAAAAAACACACACAATATAATCTTTATACTAGTTAAGTAGTATTCTATTGAATATGCATATGTGTGTGTGTGTGTGTGTGTGTGTGTGTGTGTGTGTGTGTAGATAGCCACATTCCCCACAACTGTTAGGGTATTTTTGTGGCTTAATTGTAAAAAGTGATGCTTTTTTGAACATAGTGGTGAGTTTTCTGAATACAGCTTTTCTAATTTCTGCTTCTCTGTTCTTTGAATATGTGCTAAGGTGTGGTATTAGTACTTCATTGTTAGCCCAATTTTCAGTTTGCTATAGAAGCTTCACTGTTTTATATCCCATCTGTAAAGGATAAGAGTCCATTTTCTCCACTTTGTTGTTTTTAATTCTTTTTGATACAAGACCTTCTTACAGGCACCAGCTTATGTTTCACTGTGGTGTTGTGCATCCCATATGGTCCCCTCAGGCTGCCAGGAGTAAGTTCTGAGCCAGAAGTAGCCCCTTAGTACTGCCAGGTGTGGCCCAAAAATCTAAACAAACAAACAAGTAAAATAAAATGTCATTGAAAAATCAGTAATTTCTGGAAAGTTTACCTATAGGAGGCACATTTACCTTTAAAATGAGACAAAAGATTTTTTAAAATTATGATATTACTGAACTCAAAAGTAGGTTAGGGAATACTTAGCTTTTTTTAAGTCTTTTTTTTTGCAGTTTAGCTAACATGTTTACAATAGTGTTAACATTTATGGATTTAGTGTAGAAAGTTACTGCACCTCACTTCCACCAAAGAGTACAATTCCCTCTACCACTGACCTACTATAAGCTCTTCTTTCCAGTATTAGTTCCGGAATCAAAGTACAAGGGCTTATCATCATTGCATACTGTCCATCCTCCTATTTTGTCTTTCTCTTTCTGTGTCAAAGATGAGTGACATCATCCAAGATGTGTCTTTCTGAATTCCTGGTATTTGGCAAAGTAGAAAATTATAGTCTGTAACAGCATCTTTACAACATTATGTTGTGAGACACCTGCAGATCAATCTGACTTTGCCTTTGCTGGCTGATGTGAGCACTTATGGCAAAACATATAGTGACAGAGACAAAACCCCAGTTTTCCATCACATTGTTCCAGAAGAGTGTTATTTACATAAGATTGTTAGGAGACATAAGTGAAAGATATTGAACACATGGATGTGCTAAGCAGGTAACAGTATGCACTAAATCTATAGTTGTAAATAATGGGGCAAACATAGGGGGAGGGAACACTGGACCAGCGTGGACATAATAAAGGGGGATAGGCAGTCATGGGCCCTTTGGTGGTTTAGGTGGTAGAAACTTTGTACATTGATAACTAGATATTTGAGTATTATTGTAACTCTGCCATCTAAACTATCTTCAAATATACATATACATGAAAAAATATGGTTAGGAAGGTCTAAATAAGTCAGGGACAGGATAATGCCCTTAGAGGAGGCCAAGGAGCTAACTATTGTCTAAGCTGGAATTGACCCTGGAGCCTAATAAGAGGTACATGGAGAGGAGTGCAGGCTGTGCTGACTTGTGGGCACTTCTCTGAAGATGGCAAATATTAGCTGCAGGAATGACATGATCAAACAAGTTTTTAAGAGATCCTCTGGCTGTTGTTGAGAACAGAGTTCAGGAAAGCAAGAACAGAAGCAGAGATATGGGTTTAAGCACAGTATTTTTAGCTGATTCAATAAATGTGAGTACTTTGAAGAATGGGCTTTCCATGTCTTTCTCAAGAGTTAATTATTAGTTTAAGGCACATAATGAATTTAATTAATTTAATTTAAATACATTTAATAAATTTAATTATTAGTTATGTATTAGTATCAAGGTATTTATTTTATATTCCTTGTTCTCTATGTTGTCAGAAATCAGAATAGCATTGGAATGTTTTTTTCTCTTTTTTTTTGTTTTTGTTATTGTTGTTGTTGTTGTTGATTGGCTCACACCTGGCGGTGCTCAGAGGCTACTCCTCACTCTGAGCTCAGAAATCACTCCTGGCAGGCTCTGGGGACCATATGGGATGCTGGGCATTCACATGCAAGGCAAATGCCCTACTGCTGTTCTTTTACTCCAACCTCTGTTTTTCCTTTTTTTCTGAACTGGAACAAAACATAAATTTATACCATGTAAGATTTCACATTACCATAAATGTTTTCTATTATTTTAGGCCCAGTGGACCCAGAATGAAAATTAAATTAGGGCAGTTTTTCTCTAATAATAATCATCTCTGAAAAGACCTTTCCACATAGTTTCCTCATTCCATCGTCCCATAAGTGATGCAGACCAGTATCTGTGCTTTGGTGGCTGCTTTTCATGGATTGTTTCATATACACTTTACCACAGATGACTTGATTTCTGAATCCTGGTTCTAACATACCAGTTATTTCCTAGGAATAATCTAGACTCAATCCCTAAATTTGTTGTATGTTTCAGTCCTTAAGAAAGTGTGCGCTTGAAGCCAGAGAGATGTTCAAGGTTCAAGGCAATTGCCTTGCATGCAGTTTGGTCCTGGGCAAGCCATATGATCCTCTGAACCCATCAGGTATGATCCCTGAGCACAGCACCAGGAGTAAACCCTGAGCACTGCCAATTTGCCTCTTTCAATTACTACACACACACACACACACACACACACACACACACACACACACACACACACACACACACACAGTAAAAAAAAAGAAAGAAAGAAAAGAAAAAGCTTTTTGTCGCTTAACTTATAGGGTTTTTGTCCACTTTGTTCGATGCCTAGGAATCACAAAGGGCAGGCATTCTTCATGTGAGGAGGAGATCTGGGGTTTAAGCCTTACGATGACAGGCTCGGGGCTGGGAGATAGCATGGAGGTAAGGCGTTTGCCTTTCATGCAAAAGGTCATCGGTTCAAATCCAGGTGCCCCATATGGTCCCCCGTGCCTGCCAGGAGCAATTTCTGAGCATGGAGCCAGGAGTAACCCCTGAACACTGCCGGGTGTGACCCAAAAGCCAAAAAAAAAAAAAAAAAGATGACAGGCTCAGCAATGACACATCTCCATGAGCTGAAAATTTGATTCCTCCCTCTCAATCCTGTCCACTGTAACATTATAAAGAAATTAAGAGCAGCAGCAACTCTACTGCAGTGGGAGTTGGCAAGAAACAAACTAAATCTAGATTTTCTTTGATTAAATTCCACAAGGACATGCTTTTAGTTTTTCCTTCTTATTAGTTGGAAGTTAATGGACAAAAACAATTTGGATTTCATCATCTTAAAATAATTTCACAAAAAATTTCTTCTTTAAGTACTGTATAAAGGTAAATAAAATTATCCACTTGACTAATGACAGAGAATCTGAAAATTATAGGATACTGGCTAAAGAGCATGGCCTTCTCCAAAGACAAGGCCCAATGAACAAAGCCATGTCTTCCAAGAGATCAGGGGATTCTAAACTACTTAAGGAGTCTGGAAGGCAAAGGGTTCCACAGCATGTGCTGGGGAGGTGGACAGCAGTGGCCCAAATTTTATATCTTTGTTCCACTTCCCAGAACTCAGCACTGTCTATCAATTCCAGTGGAAGCAAAACTGTTTTTGATCTTGTGTAGCTTTCAGCACAGATGTTCAAGGCATTGCAATGTGTTTCTTTTATGGTATCTTTTGGGTCCTGGTGAAGAAGTTTCAAAGTGTTTTTATTTCATCGGTCAAATAAACACAGAAGAACTTATAGGACTGTGAGATCATAAAAAAGGAAAAACAGCACTGGAAGCACAGTAGAAGAAAGGAAAATTCTTTACTTGATTACATTTGCAGAGAAATTCTAGGCAATCTGCTGCCATATTGTGGCTTAAAATTTGTTCAGTGTTAATGATGTTGTTTAGAGAAAATAAAGTACAGAACATTTAGACATATGGCTTACCAAATATCAGAGAGAATGATCTAATTCTTTGCATCGCAAGCTTTCTCAAATCAGGTAAGATTTTTGGTCAAGCCAATGCTCCAATAGGGGCAGTGAGGGTCTGCTTCACCAGGTAATGTATTTCTCCCTTCCTTCCTATCTCCCTCCCTCCATTTTCTTTCTTTTTCTTTCTTTCTTTCTTTCTTTCTTTCTTTCTTTCTTTCTTTCTTTCTTTCTTTCTTTCTTTCTTTCTTTCTTTCTTTCTTTCTTCCTTTCTTCTCTCTTTAGTTCTCTTCTTTCTTTCTCTTTCTTTCTTCCTTCTCTCTTTAGTTTTCTTTTTCTCTCCCTGCCTCCCTCCCTCACTCCCAACCTTCTTCCATCTTTCCTTCCTTTCTTTCTTCCTACACTTATGAGGATATTTAGCCTCTGTGACCCCCACAGGTAATCAGATTCTAAGCCACATGACTTGAAAGTAAGCTTAGAAGCAGTCATAAAGAAATGAACCAAGTGGTTAAGATCTCTATTTAGGTATTTGTTTTTTCTTCTGGGATTAAATTTAGGGATCCCTCTTCAACTTCCAGTTGTTCATATCATCTCCTGATTGTCTCCCAGGTCTTTGTGGATACTCTTCTGTGTGTTATTATTATAAATACATTATCCATCCTGAAGAACCTACCATACCCATAGCTATTCTCCTCACCACTTAGCCCACTGGATCTTTAAGAATTCAGTCACATGGGAAGAAATTAATTTTTTGTTCATTTGGAAGCCATACCCAGCTGTGCTCAGGGCTTACTCGTGACTCTGTGTTCAGGGATCACTCCTGAACACAGGAGTGTCCATAGTGTCCTACTTGCTACACTATCACTTCAGCCTAAATTAACATTTTGCCACTTGTTAATACAGGAATCAGTGATAAATGCAATAAATGAGTAAATTTAGTTCTGGATGCCCTTGAGTGAGGACAAGCTGGGAAAAGAGTCCACCCAACTACATTCATACCTTATCTATCAACCACACCTTGTCCTGGGGATAATATTATACATACATACATACATGCATACATGTCCCAATAGAACAAGCTCCTGAGCCATATCATTGCCAGAGGGCCAGTAATTTGCCTGTCTCAGCTGGCCAGACTCCTTGTATAATTAAGCAAGTGGTGATCAATCAGAGCAAAGGAAACAGCCAAAGGGAAGGATGATTTCCAAAGTCAGCACATACTTCTGGATGGAAAGAGGCATACTCAAATCAAACTTTGTGTTCCTAGTGACTGAATACGAAGTATGCCTCTCACTCACAATGCACAGTGACATTGTGGTTTTTTTTATCCTAAGAACAAAGCACATGGCCAAATAGCATTACTCTGAAACTTAAAGTTGTGGAATGCTGTCAGCTTATCAAAGCCTCTTCATGTGTTTGCTGCTCTAAGAGCCTATGTGGTAGCAAATGCAGTGGAATGGGTCATTCAGGGTGGTTCTGTCAAAAGAAGAGGGATCTTGACTGCCAAGAAATCCTGCTAAAACATGCTGTGGAGACCATTCATCTAGAAGAAGCTTGCAATGTAAAATGATGGTCTTGGTTGGACAGGGAACAAAGACCAGGTTGACACATAGTAAGAAAGTCTTATACCTGTTTTTTTTTTAAACCAGCTTTTCTACCTAAGTTAACTCAAGTCAGAACATGTGTCTTGATATATTGATAAGAACTAGAAGTTTCCATCTAATTTCTACAATAAATGCTATAACTATTTTCCTCTATTACTAAATTTGCTCAAATTTTATGTGAGTTTGATTCTTTTGTTAAAAATAAAAGACAGACCATAAGTCAAGGATAGATAATGACTTTTTTTCTTGTGGGTGTAGAGCCCATACCTGAAAGTGGTCAGGACTTACTTACTCCTGGCTCTAAACTCAGGGATTACTCTTGGTGGGATTCAGGGACCCAAATGGGGTGCCAGAGATTAAACCCAGGTTGACCACATGCCAGGCAAGCTTCTTACTGTCTGTACTATCTCTTTGACCCCCAGAAAATAACATTTTAATCCTAAGATATCACCAAGATTAACATAATTTATCATGATAGATCATTTTGTTTATCACTTTGCTTATCAGTTCCATTATTTAAGTAATAGTGCTAACTGTTCATTTCCTCATTCTCTCTGCCCATTATTCTTCCACTCAAAATAGAGTGGTTCTCTTTCTATGTTGAAAACACAAAAAGTCAAAGGTGTTCATCTGAGCATGACCATTATACCCCCATAAATTAAGTCATATGATACACTGATTTCAGTGAAGGAAGGTCATTTAAATGTCAGTAGTAATTCCAGACATTGGAAAAGTCAAGCCACATCAAATTTAAAACATTCCATCAGTTAAAGGTATTATTAAATAAACATATGCCTAAACTATTCTATTTATCACTGGAAATTCTATTTTTTTTTATTTTGGAGTCACACCTTGCATTGTTCAGGGGTTACTCTTTGCTTAGAAATCACTCCTGGCAGGCTTGTGGGACGATGTAGGATGCCAGGGAATAAACCCAGATTGGCTGCTTCTGTCTTTTGTATAATTGCCATTTTCACAGGGGTGGCAATAGCATCTTGTTTTCATTTATATTTTCCTGATAAGAAAAGGTAATGATCTTATTTTAATTTTATTATACAACAGTCGTAAACAAATATAAGTTTCTTGTTTTCCTTCTATATTGTATTTTCCTTCAATTCTATTTCTTCCAATCCTCTTTGCATAGGATTTAAATGTTACTTTTGTAATGTTTTTATGATATATTTATTTGTAATTATGTAGTTAACAAATACGATTAATAAGTCAATATCAACTAGAGAAGAAAGGGGTTAGATTTTTTAATTTATTCTCTCCAAATACTAAGAACAATATATTTATTGGGAAAGATGTGGGAATCTTGCATGATAATTATATTGCAGTTGCGGTTCTATCAGCTTGCAACTCTATCATGTGGGACTCTCCCAAGTATAATTAAGGAAAAACTAAATGAAAGTCCTACAACCTCTCATTTATAAGCCTTGCATGATACTGTTCTTGTTTTTGTTTTTGTTTTTGTTTTTGTTTTTTTTTTTGGTTTTTGGGTCACACCCGGCAGCGCTCAGGGGTTACTCCTGGCTCCATGCTCAGAAATTGCTCCTGGCAGGCACGGGGGACCATATGGGACACCGGGATTCGAACCGATGACCTTTTGCATGAAAGGCAAACACCTTACCTCCATGCTATCTCCCGGGCCCCAATACTGTTAACCATATATTTTCCTTAAACTTTTGGTGGCATACTGCAGCTCTGTACCTGACAAATAATTTTAAATTTTCATGTTTTCTTATCAAATATTTTTTCTACATTATATCTTAGTATTGATTTTATCTTACAATATTGTTTAGCATTTAGCTATTTTGCTAATTGTTGCTTGCTGAAATTATTGCTGAAATTTACCAGTTCGAGGACTATATTGAGCAGACACCTTGAAACAGTTAATAGAAGTAGTACTGTTTTTATTAGACTATGTCTAACCCTCTAAAGAACTATGAGTCTGCTTTTTTGTTTTGTTCCTAGTTCACATATGGTGGTGTTTAGAGCTTACTCCTGTATCTGCATTCAGAGATCATATCCAGGCTAGCTACATGCAAGGGAAGCTCTCTACTCACTGTACTAGTTCTCTGGCCTTGAGTTTGCTTTTATTGTTGATATCTTTTTTTGGAACTTCAAGGACTTTAGGGATGTGTTAGAGGGCATATGTATGAGTAACCCACTGCTTATTCTCTGTATATTTAATTGCATATATATCAACATCATAATAATTATTATGTCTTGTTACAAGTAATAATAGGAGAAGCTAGATACATATTCTTCTCCAAAGCACATGGAACATTATAGTCCTCATGCTGAGTCATAAAACATACCGCCATAAAATCAAGAGGATAGAAATTGCTGGACTCTTCTCAGAGGTGATGCACTGAAAATAGAAGTGAATTACAGACAGACAAAGAGAAAAAACTTTAACACTCAGAAGCTAAACAGCTCACTACTGAACAACCAGTGAGTCAAAAGACACATGGAAACAAATAAGAATGAAGACACAAATTATCAGAATTTGTGGGACACAGCAAAAGTATTAAGGAGAATAATTTATAGTTTTGAAAACATTCATCAGAAAGGAAGAAAGGGCTACATAAATAACTTAATGACACAGCTTTAAAATATTTGAAAATGATCAAAAAATAAACTTAAAAAGGGCAAGCTGAAGGAAATCATAAAACTTAGAGTAGAAATTAATGAACTGGAAACCTTAAAAACAATCTAAAAGATAGGAGTTGGTTCCTTGAGAAAATAAACAAGATTGATAAACCAAGACCTGCAAAGAAAGAGAGAAAAAAATCTTAATTAACCAAATCAGAAATAAAAGGTGGAGGTCACTATAGAAAATTCAGTAATTCAAAGGGCATTCAGTGATTACTTTGAGAGCCTTTATTTTACAAAAAATAGAACCTGGAAGAAAGTGATAACTTTTTAATTTCTATAATCATCTAAGATGATGTAGCATTTTTGAACAGATCTAGCACTATTGAGGAAATTAAAGTATTAATCAAAGGCTTTCCAAAAACAAAACCCCGAGCCCAGATGAATTCGCTAGCAAATTATTTCAAACCTTTCAAGAATACTACTAATCCTTTTCAGCCTCTTTCAGGAAATTGAAGAAACATAAACACTTCCAAAGAGTTTTTATGAAGCTAACACCACCCTGATACCAAAAGCAGACAGAGATGCCACAGAAAAGAGAACTACAAACCAATATCCTTGATGAACACAGATGCAAAGTTATTCAACAAAATCCTTGCAAACAGGATCCATAATCTCATCAAGACCAAATATGGTTCATCCCAGAGATGCAAGGATAGTTTAGCATATGCAAGTCAATCAATGTAATACACCATAAAAGCCAAAGAAAAATTTTAAAACATATGATCATATTAGTTGATGAAAAGAAAGCATTTGATAATGTCCAATACCTGCTCATGATAAAAACTCTCAACAAGATGGAATGAAGGAAATTTTCTCTATATAGTCAAGGCCATTTACCTTAAACCCATGGCAAATATTATATTCACTGGAGAAAAACTGAAAGGCTTTCCCCTAAAATCTGGCACAAGACAAGGTTTCCCCGCTTGCCACTCCTATTCAACATAGTATGGGAAATACTTGCTAGAGCAATTAGGCAAGAAAAAGATATCAAGGGCATCTAAATAAAAAAGGAAGAAGTCAAGCTCTCTCTGTTTGCAGATGACATTATACTATATTTAGAAAATCGTAAAGACCACCAAAAAGCTTCTAAAAACAATAGATTTGTATAGCAAAATGGCAGGCTACAAAATTAGCACAAAAAATCAATTTATTTTTGTTTTGTTTTGGGGCCACACCTAGGCTCTGTGATCAGAAATCACTCTTGGCAGGCTTGGGACATCATATGGGATGCCAGGTATCAAATCCTTATCCAACAGGTAGGCCCCATCCAAGGCAAATATCCTACAGTTGTTCTCTCACTTGGCCCCATATGGCCTTCTTATATACAAATAAAGATAGAAAAAAATAACAATCCAATTTACAATAGTACCACAGAAACTCAAAGACTTTGGTGTCTAATTAACTAAAGAGGTGAAGGACCTATAAAAAGAAATCTACGAAATACGACTCAAGAAATGAAAGAAAAGACAAGGAAACGGGGCATATACTCTGGTCATGGATTGGGAAGATCAACATTATTAAAATGGCAATACTCCCCAAAACATTGTACAGGTTTAATGCAATCCCTCTCACAATACCCATGATATTTTTCAAAAAAGTGGATAAAACAACCCTGAAATTCATTCGGAAGAACAAACACCCATGAACTTCTAAGGCAACCCTTAGGAAAAAGAAGATGGAAAGCACCATTTTTCCTAATTTTAAATTTTGTTACAAAGCAATAGTCATCAAAATAACATGGTATAGGAATAAAATCAAACCTTCAGATTAATGGAATAAACATGAATGTTCAGAAAATGAACCCCAGTCATAAATCCATTAATCTTTGATTAAGGGCCAACCACATGCAAAAAAGCAAACTCTAATTAAAGAATTTGATATATTGGGGCCAGAGAGATAGCATGGAGGTAGGGCATTTTCCTTGCATGCAGAAGGACAGCAGTTCAAATCCCAGCATCCCATATGGTCTCCCAAGCCTGCCAGGAGTGATTTCTGAGCATAGAGCCAGGAGTAACCCCTGAGCACTGCCGGGTGTGATCCAAAAACCAAAACAAACAAACAAAAAAAAAGAATTTGATATCAGAACTAAAACTATAAGGTATATAGAAGAAAACATAGGTAAAACACTCTATGGCATTGAGACTAAATGCATCCTCAAGGAAGAAACAACTACTATCCAAACAAGAAAAAGGCATTTAACCTCATCCAAAAATGAGCAGTAATGAACAGGCATTTCCTTAAAGAAAAAAATAAGGAGATGTCTAACAGGCACATGATCCACAGTCACTAATCATCAGGGAGATATAAATCAAAACAATAATGAGACATCATCTCATTCCATACATATTGGCATACATCACAAAGAACAAGAACAACCAGTGCTGATGGGATTCAGGGAGAAAGAACTTTCATTCATTGCTGGTTCGAAATGTTATCTAGTCCAGCCTTTCTGGAAAACAAAATAGATATTCCTCAAAAAGCTGGAAATTGAGCTTCCATATGATCTAGTAATACCACTTCTAGAGATATACCATAGGAACACAAAAACACAATAGAAAAATGCCTCTCATGTCTATGTTCATTGCATCTCTATTTACAATAACCAGAATCTGGAAACAACCTAGATGCCCAATAACAGATGAATAGCTAAAGAAACTGTTATATGTGCACAATGGAATACTATGCAGTCATTAGGAAAAATAAAATCATGAAATTTTCCTATACATGGGTGAACATGGAAACTATTATGAGTGAAATGAGTCAGAGGGAAATAGATAGACAAAGAATAGTTTCACTCATCTGCAAGATATAAGGAAAATAAAAAACAGTATGACAATAATATCCAGTTACAATAGAGCTGTACACGAGGAGGACCAGGTCATGATATGAAGCTTGCCAGAAAGAGGAGTAATTGCATCTAGAGCAATAAGCACAATGACAGCTAACATAACAATGACAGTGAGGGAGAGAGGCAGAATGCCTGTCTAAGAGAAAAGGCAGGAGGTTGGGGTAGGGCTAAGAAATGTGGAGACACTGATGGTATAAAGATAGCACTGGTGAAGGGTGATGTATATTTTATGACTAAAACCCCAGTATGAATATTTTTCTAAACAGAGTTTAAATAGAAAAATAAAAATAAATAAACCCTAAACCTAGCCCTATCTCTAGCCTAAACTTAACCCTAAACCTAACACTAGCCATGACATTAACCCTATACCTTAGCCTACCCTAATGTAGGCCATATAAAACCTAACAATAAAAAACTAACCCTAATCTAACTCTAACTCTAAACCTAATCCTAACCCTAATACTAACCCTAACCTAGCCCATAAACTATCACCCTAAACCTAACCATAAACACAACCATAACCCTAACCCTCATCCCTAACCCTAAGTCTAAAACTAACACTAATTTTATTTATTTATTTAATAATAACTTTATTTAAACGCCGTGATTGCAAACATGATTGTAGTTGGGTTTCAATTGTAAAAAGAACAATCTCCTTCTCCAGTAACACTAATTTTAGAACCTAATTCTAACGATACCTCTAACCCCAACTTTTAACTTGGCCTAATACTAATATTAACAAGAGGGAAAAAAACTGTAGTACATCTGCACAATGGAGTACAATGCAGCCATTAGGAAAATGAAGTCATGAAATCTGTTTATACATGGATAGATATGTAGATTATTCTGTTGAGTGAAATGAGTCATAAATATAGACTAATTTTGCTTATTTGTGAGATATAAGAAAAATAAAAGATAGTATAATAATATCCAGATACAATAGAGATGAAGGCCAGGAGGACTAGTCCATTATAGGAAGATTTCCACAAATATTGGTGAATGTAGTTAGGGAAGTGAATGGTCCACTGTGACAGTAATAAGTGAAGCTGTTCACTCTGACAAGAACTAGGCACTGAAAGAGGATAGCATGACATGCATGGTAACTAACTTCATTAACAAAAGTCCAAACCACAAGGTCAAAAGATAAAGTAGAGAGAGAGTCATGAGAGAGAAGCAAAATATATGCCCCAGAGACAAATGAAGAGGTTAGGGGAAGGAAAACTGGGGTCATTAGTGGTAGGAAAAATGCACTGGTGAAGGAAGGTGTGTATATTCGATGATAGAAACTCAATCATCAACAATTTTGTAACAAATTTGTAACCATATATTTATAAACTAAATATAATAGTTAAAAATTTTAATTTTTGTTTTTTATAAAGAGTGCTTTAATGCAAGATGGGTTCCCAGATTAGCATTTGTCTATGGCGGAGATTGCCAACCAAAAGAGTGGGCCAAGCTTTGGAGAGCATGTATTTGCCTGTTTAGTTCTTCTCATTTAGCAAAAATGGTTCTCTTCATTACAATTTTAAACTGTCCTATATTCATGAACAGGTTCAATTTAGAAACAACCAACTCAATTTGCTATTGTGTGTAATTTATTAGGCCAAACTTTTTACTATTTTATGCTTGATCAGTAAATCTAAATAAAGGCAATTATCCTTCTTTGTTGATATTGCTTTCTCACCTTTCCCTTTGAATAAAAAATGTTCTATCAATGCCAAATTATTAGCAATAGGATTACTTTATTTTTCTCCATAAGAAATCATTTGAAATCACTAGCTTCTCCTAATATTTTCTAACAGCAGAGATAAAGTTACAGATAAACTAGAATGGGGAGGGAATGTTGAAGTGTTGGACACTCTGGATAGGTTCTAGTCCTGGAATGCTGTACATATAAAACCCTATCATTTTTTAATAGCAAAAGAGAAAATATTAAAGTAATATTTCTCTGTGTAAAGAATTTGGGTATTCTACCTTTTTTCTTTTTTATTACTATCTTTATTTAAACACCTTGATTACAAATATGATAATAGTTGGGTTAAAACCCTATCATTAACAAAAAACATTAAAAAACTGATAATGGATAAGCAATCATTATTTAAAGATGCTTCAACTTTTCTTATTACACTTCTCTTTTGATTCAGTAAAATTTTTTACTGAAATTTCAGTAAAATTTACTGAAGATTCAGTAAAAAATTTTTTGAGAAAATATTTTCAGAAGTCAATGAAGAGTTTAAATGGATAGAATTTGTGTTTGAAGTGCAAGAGTTGAATCTTCCCTTTCACAATGCAAAAAATAATAATGGAGTGATAAGAACCATTTGAGAATATCAACTCTAATTCTGTCTTCATGAATATATTCTAATAGAAAGTAATGCTTATTAATCATGTACAGGAAGTAACTTAAATGACTGCATATATAAAAATCAACAATAATGTGAATGACAGCCTCTTTTCAGGAAGGCCGTTTTTTATTTTTCTTGTATTTTTCACTAAACAAACAGAATACTGCAAAGACATAGAATACAAAGGCAAAAGCAGTGATGGCCAAGGAGCCTTCAGGAAAGGAGAAAGAGATAGAATCAGAATTCTGCAATGGAGAAAGGGCTCAGAGATAATGAAAGATAATGGGGCCTTCCTCTCTACATCTCTAAATAAACTCTACACTCAATGCCCTTAATGGGATCCCAGTGGCACAGAAACTTTCTGTTACAACCAGGATTTCTCTGGCGCTAGATGTAGCATTTTAGCTTTTACGTGTCCCCTTTATTAGCTGCAATGCTTCAAAATCCTCAGACACAATTTGACTGTGAAAATAAATATATAAAGCTTCCCTCTTAAGATCAGGTTTTGCTGATAATAAAATCTCATGTGGGAATCATCTGTACTGGTATTATAACAAGCAAGCTTGGGCCACCTCCAGGTTTTGCCTTGATTGGCTTGTATTTCAGTCATGAATGTATAGCTAATTTGTGCAATGCCCACAAGGAAACTTAAGAGAAGGAATTAAACTCAGAAGTTCTGTTTATAAATAAATATTACATTATTCAACAAAGAGAAAACCTTACTCAGCACTACAGTTTATGATGTGCTCTGAGTTCAGAAAGGGAAATCAATAAAAAAAAAAAAAAACTGACAAGTTAGTTTAGGGCATTGACATGGAAACAGTGCTCAGTAGGCTGAAATGGTATACATGGACACTGCTCACTATATTAGATAAAGGTGCTACAGGATGATGTGGCCAGTGTTTACTAGTTTCAATTGCTGCTAAACAGGATGTCAAACAAAACAAATTTTTTAGCCCTGGTGGAACTTTAAAAGTAAATCAGATTACTAAATCCTTAGGAAAGAGATACTTATCCTAATATAATCCTTCTATCATTGGTTAGAAAAAAGTAACACATTATTTAATCTTGATTGTATAATGGAATCTTTTAAATCCTGATTATTATCAACTCCCATTAAGCTTTACTCTTTGCCTGGTTGACAGCACTTTTTAAAATCACATTATAGCTCGCTCCAAAGATTTAGTCAACAATAAATTTGTCCAATTATAAAAAAAAAAAAAAACACTGATCTGCCTAACTTTCCTTCATTGTGGAAACTTGCTTCCTGTAACTAATCTCCAAAACAAAATACCATAATTCTAAGGGATCAAAGACTCTTATAGCCCCTGGTCTGCTGTGAGAGGTCTGTCCTTTTAAGAGTTAAGGAAGTCAGTTAGGAGGGGCCCCCTTTGGGGGCAATAAGCCACTAAATAAGCCTGAGTGGGTGGGGTGGGGTAGGGGGTGGTGCAGGATTGGGAACTGCTCCTGCTGATAGTACTGCTGGAAAACTTGGCTGGACTCTGCTTTTGTTGCCTTTGATTTCTCTCCTGCTATTCCCTTTTCTTTGATACTCTCAGGCTGACTCCTTGCCCTGGTCCCAACCTTGTCCCTCTTTCCTCCAAGGGGTTGACTGTAAGGCCTCTGGCCTCCCTACTCTGCCTCTCTCACATTTAAACCCACTTTCTATTTTTTAATAGTAATTTTTTTTTATTTAAACACTGATTATAAACATAACTGCAGTTGGGTTTCAATCATAACAAGAACACCCTCATTCACCATGCAACCTTCCCATCACCAATGCCCCCATTTCTTCCTTCCCCAGCCCCTGCCTGTATTTGAGACAGGCTTTCTACATCCATCAGAACCGTCTCAAGATATGAAGTGTTCCTGATGATTAGTGATGTGGAGAATTTTTTCATGTGCCTTTTGGCCATTTGTATTTCTCTTTGTCAAAGTGTCTGTTCATTTCTTTTCCTCATTTTTTGATGGGATTAGATGTTCTGTCAGTGTCTTGTATACTTTGGATATTAGCCACTTATCTGATGGAGATTGAGTAAATAGTTTTTTCCACTCTGTGAGTGGCTCTTGAATACTGAGCACTATTTCCTTTGAGGTGCAGATGCTTTTCAGCTTAATATATTCCCATCTGTTTGTCTCTGCTTCCAGTTGTTTGGAGAGTGCTGTTTCCTCCTTAAAGTTGTATTTAGTCTCAATGTCATGGAGTGTTTTACTACGTGTTGTTCTATAGACCTTATGATTTCAGGTCTGATATCAAGGTTTTAATTCCATTTGGATTTTGCCTTTGTACATGGGTCTGAGTTCGCTTTTTTGCAAGTGGCTAACCAGTTGTGCCAACACCACTTGTTGAAGAGGCTTTCCTTGCTCCAGTTAGAATTTCTTACTTCTTTATAAAAAACTAGGTATTTGTATGTCTGGAGAACATTCTCTGAGTACTCAAGCTTATTCCACTGATCTGAGGGTCTGTCTTTATTCCAATACCATGCTGTTTTGATAACTATTGCTTTGTAATACAGTTTAAAATTAGGGAAAGTAATGCCTCCCATATTTATTTTTCTAAGGATTGCTTTAGCTATTTGTGGGAGTATATTGTTCCAGATGAATTTCACAAGTGTTTGGTCCACTTCTTTGAAGAATGTCATAGAAATCTTTAGAGGGATCGCATTAAATCTGTACAATACTTTTGAGGAGTATTGCTATTTTAATTATGTAATCTTGCCAATCCATGAGTAAGGTATGTGTTTCCATTTTCACGTGTCACACCTATAACACTGCAGTGCTATTTACAATAGCCAGATTCTGGAACCAACCAAGATGTCCTTCAACAGATTTATGGCTAAAGAAACTGTGGTGCATATGCACAATGGAATATTATGTAGCTGTCAGGAGAGATGAAATCAAGAAACTTTCTAAACATTGATGGACATGGAAACTATTATGCTGAGTGAAATAAGTCAGAGATAGATAGAGAAAGAGAGAGATGCAGAATAGTCTCACACACCTATGGGTTTTAAGAAGAATAAAAGGGGAATTTTTGTGAATCCATGCCTGCCTAATGGGGCTGACTGCGAAGAACTGTGAGTCCTGTATTTTCTTTGTGTCTATTTGTCCTCTCCTGTGTCCGGAACCTGTGGGAGCGGGCTGAAA
Source organism: Crocidura indochinensis (assembly GCA_004027635.1). Lineage (NCBI taxonomy): Eukaryota > Metazoa > Chordata > Mammalia > Eulipotyphla > Soricidae > Crocidura > Crocidura indochinensis. Next base: position 20,510 of record PVKC010012184.1, read on the forward strand.
AGAGGCTACAGAAGAGCACTTTGGCTCCGCTTCTCTATGTGGCTGTGCGCTCTTTCTAAAGAAAGAACATCATCGCAACAAGAAGAGAAAAAAATCACACTAAGGACTGTGCTGGATCACTCAAGCCCAGCATTTCTCTCTGGACAGTCTTCTCTGCTGTGTGCCTAGGCCCAATATTTGATCCTTTGACAGGCCGCATCCATGGAGGACTCCACTCCCTTGTAGGCAAATCGACACACCCGGAAAGGATGGAAACAGAGGTGTCTGGCTGCGCATACCATTAACCCAATGAATACCACCGCAACACGTAGAAAAACACACAATACTAGTGTGGCAATGGGGAAACAACGCAGGCCAGCGTCAGACATAGAGAATGAAGATGTCAATTCTGATGACCAGATAATGACCAACGAACAGATCAATCTCTCAGAAAAGGACTTTAGAAAAGCAATATGGAAGATGTTGAAAAAACTCAAAGAAACCATGGACCGAGTTGAACAGAACACTAATAAGAACCAAGAAAATATGATGACAGAAATCAAAAAAATTCCAAACTGAAAAAACATGTCAACTAACAGACCAGAAAAAAAATCAGTAAATGAATTTAATGGTAAAATGGATGATCTCAACACCAGGGTAGAAGAAGCTGAGAATAGAATTGGTGCTGTGGAAGATGAGATAAATAACAACTCCATACAGTGAGAGAGATTGGAAAAAAAACTTAAAACAAACGAACAGACAATAAAAAAATAGTCAAAGAATGTGAACAGATGAAAATAGAAGTCTATGATAAGATCAAGAGAAATAACTCAAGAATCATTGGAGTCCCAGAGACACAGGAAGAAAATTTCCAGGAAGAATCAATGGTCAAGATCATCATTCAAGAGAAACTTCCAGAACTAAAGAATATATGTGATCAAATCTTGCATGCCCGAAGAGTACCAACCAAAAGAAACCGCAGAAAAAATACCCCAAGACACATCCTAGTCATAATGACGAATCCCACAGATAGAGACATAATTCTGCAAACAGCAAGATCAAAAAAGGAAATTACATTCAAGGGAGCATCCTTGAGATTTTTCGGCAGGCCTGTCACCTGAAACACTCAAGGCCAGAAAGCAGTGGTGGGATATTGTGACAAGATTGAATGCAATGAATGCTTCACCTAGAATACTGTACCCAGCAAAACTACATTCTGGTTTGACAGAAGAATACATGGTTTAACAGACAAAAAACAGCTCAGAAACTTTACAGACTCAAACCCACACTTAAAAGAAAAACTGTAAGACCTAATTAAAGACAAGACTAACCAAAAGACACACCAAACTTCGATAAAAAGATGGCATCAAATCCCAGGACAATTCTTTCTCTCAAGGTCAATGGACTAAATGCACCAGTTAAGAGACACAGAGTGGCTAAATGGATCAAAAAAACTCAATCCAACTTTTTGCTGTCTACAAGAAATGCACCAGAATAGTCAGAACAAACATAGACTCAAAATAAACAGCTGGAGGAAAATTATCCAATCAAACAACACCCATAAAAAAGCTGGAGTGGCCATACTAATATCAGATAATTCAAAATTTATATTCAGGAAGGTTGGAAGGGACAAAGATGGACATTATATATTAATCAAGGGGTATTAGAGCAGGAAGATATCACGCCTCTAAACATATATGCACTGAATGAGGGTCCAGCAAAATATTTAATACAATTGTTGACAAAGCTGAAAAATAACTTCAACAACAACACAACAATTGTGGGGGACCTCAACACAGCTTTGTCAACAATGGATAGGTCAACCAGACTGAAACCCAACAAGAATATACTGGACCTGAGGAGAGAAATGGAAGAAAGAGGCCTAGTAGATATATATAGGGCACTCCATCCTCAGAAACCTGGATACACATTCTTCTCCAATGTACATGGGCCATTCTCCAGGAGAGACAACATGCTGGCACATAAAACATATCTTCATAATATCAAGAGGATAGAAATTATGCAAGCTACCTTTGCTGACCACAAGGCTCTGAAATTATTTGTGAATTCCATAGGAACAAAGAAAAAAAACTCTAACACCTGGAAGTTAAACAGCCTCATACTGAATATCCAGTGGTTCCGAGATGAAATCAAAAAGGAAATCAAAATATTCCTGGACAAATGATAATGAAGACACAAACTATCAGAACTTACAAAAGCAGTACTGAGAGGAAAATTTATAGCTTTGCAAGCACACATCAGGAAGGAAGAAGGGGCCTATCTGAGTAGCTTAATGACGCAGCTCATAGAACTAGAAAGTGCTCTACAAAAGGACCCAAAAATAGGGAGGCAGAAGGAAATAACAAAGCTGCGAGCAGAAATCAATGAAGTGGAAACCCAAAAAACAATCCGAAAGATCAACGAAAGCAGAAGTTGGTTCTTTGAAAAAATAAACAGGATTGATAGACCACTGGCAAAACTAACAAAGAAAGAGAGAGAGAGAAACTTGATAACTCATATTAGGAATGAAAAAGGAGAGATCACTACTGATATGGCAGAGATTCAGAAGGTAATCAGAAACTACTTTGAGAAGCTCTACGCCACTAAAATGAGAACCGGGAAGAAATGGATAAATTCTTGGACTCTTATAATATTCCACGGTTGAAGGACGAGGATGTAGCATATCTAAACACTCCCATCACTATTGATGAAATTTAAAAGGTAATCAAATGTCTACCCAAAAACAAAAGTCCAGTCCCAGATTGATTCACTAACGAATTCTTTCAAACTTTCCAGGAGGAACTACTACCAATCCTGGCAAGACTCTTTCATGAAATTGAAAAAACAGACACACTTTAAAATACCTTTTATGAAGCCAACGTCAACTTGATACCCAAACCAGACAGAGATGCAACAGAAAAAGAAAACTACAGACCGTTATCGCTGAGGAATGTAGATGCAAAGATCCTCAACAAAATTCTGGCAAATAAAATACAATGCCTCATTAAGAACATCATCCACTATGATCAAGTAGGTTTTATCCCAGGAATGCAAGGATGGTTTAACATCCGTAAATCTATCAACATAATACACAACATCAACAACAAGAAAAATAAATATCACATAATCATATCAATAGATACAGAGAAAGCATTTGATAAGGTTCAACACCCATTCTTGATCAAAACTCTCAACTAGATGGGAATGGAAGGAACCTTTCTCAATATAGTTAAGGCCATCTACCACAAGCCAGTGGCAAATATTATCCTCAATGGAGAAAAACTAAAAGTCTTCCCTCTAAATTCTGGCACAAGAAAAGGCTGTCCTCTCTCACTACTTCTATTCAACATAGCACTGGAAGTACTCGCCAAAGCAATTAGGCCAAAAAAAAAAAAAGATATCAAAGGAATCCAGATAGGAAAGGAAGAAGTCAAGCTCTCACTTTTTGCAGATGACATGATACTCTACTTAGAAAACCCTAAAGAAG
>PVKC010012185.1:0-23973 GCA_004027635.1 Crocidura indochinensis
GAAAAAAAAAAAAAAAAAAAAAAGAAGAGCTTTGGGCATGAGGAAGGGCAAGATTTAGCCTTCATTGACTTCATAACTAAAATGTCAGGAATACCATCCGTATCTGAAATGTATGTGGGATTCGAAGTAAGGATGCATAAGAAGAAAATACTTCCATGCTTTCTTGGTTCTTCTTCCATCCTTGTTTCTTTCAAAGTGGTTTGGAGGGTAGACAATCTCATGTTGAATAATTCTGCTCACCACTCTAATCTGGTCAAAGTGAAACTCAAGAGCTATCTTGACAAATCATAAACTAAAACATACGGTGGTATAGGGCAGGAGAACTTAAGTCTCTGTATTATGAATACAGTACAATTTCTGTTCACAGGATGTACAATGACATGTACTTTGAAAAGTACTTTGACAAGGTTTTGAATGATAATCTATCAATGTAGATTTATTGGCTATAAAATCTCAACCACCCTGGTGGGTGAATTTAAATGTGGGAAAGGTTATACATGTGAGGAAAAGGAATAAATTGGAGCTCTCTGTTCCTTACACTTAATTTTACTCGAATTTAAAACCTCACTAAAATAGTCAATCAAAAATGCACTACGAAGTTGGAGAGGTGGAGTGGAAAATTGAAGACTGATTTTGTATTTACTTTATAATATTGGAAATTCACGTACTTGGAACCAACTTTTTTCACACAAATCACCTAGAAAGGTTTTCAATGACTTCAGTGTAACTTCATGCCCTTAGAAGGGCATGTTAAATCCACATGTAATTTTGACTAAATTATGAGTTAATAGGAATGGGAAGTATTGGTAGAGAGAAGTGAACACTGGTGAAGATATTAGTGTTGAAACATTGTGTGCTTGCATCCAACAATAACCATTGTAATTTCCTGGTGATGTTATGAAAACAAAATAATTATGAGTTATAGAAGTTTACTAAACGCCACGCTTCCATAAATGTTGAGTTCTCAGAGGTTACTTAACTGGAATTCTAGAAACAATAGCAATCTATGGGAATATATGAAAAGTAGATTGCTTTAAAAAATTCTGCATGACTCAGTAATCCTTAGAAAGGTACTTGAAGGGTATAAAAATCACTAGAGAGGCCAGAGACATAGATAAATGGGTTGAGATTATTCTTTGCATGTGGGACACCAGGGCTTAATCCTTGGGATGAAATTGCCTAATCCTCCCGAGTTCCCCTGAAAGTAATCCTAACCCTAGCGATGAGCTGGAGTTTCTGAGCACTGATGGGTATGGCCTCAAAAAAAATAGCTATACAATTAGATCAAATCTCCGCTGATTTGAAAGGCTAGCTGGACTCCTATGCTCACAGGAATGATATTCACAACAGCCAAAATATTAAATCAAGCTAAATTTCCATCGACAGATAACTGATTTTAGATACCACGGTACGTTGACAAAATGGAATATAGCTCAGCCATTAAAAAAATAAAATTGCATCTTTCAAATCAAAATGAAGAGAATTTGAGGCAATTATGTTAAGTGAAATAAGGAAGTAAAAGACAAAGATGGGTTCACTTGTGTGGAATATGAATAACTAAAGTAAATGAACTGGCAAAAATGAATAAAACTAAGCCATAATACTGATGAAAATTACTTGTCAGAGGGAAAGGGAAGACAGATGGAGAAAATAAGAGGGTTTTTTTTATTAATAGTGGGATGGTTCTAGAACTTTGGTGGTGGATATTGTGAACATGATAGACACAGAGCTGTGAAACTAAGGTCTCTGACACTTCATATGATGATAAATGAAGGACAACCCCATTTTTTTAGAAAGCAAGGGGAGAAAAAGTTATGACTAGGTATCTTAGTCGGACTTCAATGGAGTAACCAGAGATTCTAGTACTAGTTAGCTTGCCATCAACATAAAAGCAAACTGACAACTTAGAGATTTTAGTACTAATTAACTGGTAATCAATATAAAAGCATACTGATAATCTAGAGATCACTTCTATGTGAGCTTCAAGCTTTTTGCTGTGTCTTTCTCTTGATTAATTTTGAAGAACCTCCTTATTCCTCCTTTCTGCTTGGTTACCTTCCACGTCCTGGATGACTGAGCTGAGAAGTCATGGGATGGGGCTCCAATAGGAGAGAGGAAGTTGAAAGGTGTCATGCTCAGATAGGTACATCAATGTGTGCACCTTTGCTTTATAACACCAAGAAAGGGATCTTTATTTGTCTCACATCCTCCATATAGAGAGAGAAAGTGTAGCAGATGATGGAAATTTGGGTCACATCTCTTCCTTCTAGCACCATATATGAAAGAACCAATTCCTAGGATCTCATGGTCCCTGCCCAGTGGAATGAACAGATTTTCCAATGGTTGTGTGCATGCATGCATTTAGACACCCTGAGTTTATAATTCAGAGAAGACCAATGTCTTTATACTCTAAAGCCTTTATTTATTTATTTGCACAAGACATGTTTAATTCCGAGGTGCTCAAGGCATTTTGCAGACATTAAATTAACTGTTAATCCTCTTCGTGTCTTTATAAAGCAATGAAGAAAGTCTTTTATTATGAAACATTAGGAACTAAATCTGAAAAATAGATTTAACAGGAAGAGGGATAATCAAGAGGGATAAAAAAAAGATGCACTAGGAAAAAAGAGCCTTTTGATAAAAATGATTTCTGCAACTTCTCGCCAATTAGGAAAACCTCTGGCAATTGGGTCTGTTTATGGTATCTAAGCTGTCCAACAGAGACTTTGTAGGTGTGTTTCTAGTGTTGTTACTCATTACTCATAATTAAAATTATCAGGTAATTGAGAAAGGTACCTCTATACTTGAAAACTAAATTTCTGTATCTGACTAATGTATGCTTTAGTCTAGAAACTAGTGTATAGTTTCTAGATTTGTTGTGAAGAAAACTTGTGATAAGTCCTATCTTTGTTTTCCTCCTCATCTCCTCCTCCTCATCATCATTATCAACATTCATCATATAAAGCTCCTCTGTCACAGATAATAAGCAGTGTACTTTTTTTCTTATCTACACATGTGTCTGAAAATTCCCCAATGTTAGATCATAGAAATGCTCCCAGTTCTCTTTCTTTTCTTCATTTCTGTCCTTAATTGTGCCCCCCCACTTCTTTCCATCTCTATCACAGTAGCACTCAAATTTGAATTCTGTGATTTCTTTTGGTCAGTTATGAGCTTTAATATCAGCATTTTTTTGGTAATAGCTTTGTCATCATGAGAACATGATCCGGTTAATATGCCACAGGATGAGAGACAAGAGGTTCATGAGTTGCTCCTCTCACTGATAACCATCCCCATTTGGTCAATTGTTGGCCACCTATAAGTTAGGTACAACTGACTAAGGTCAGTAATGCCACATCTGTCTTGCAAACTTCTGAACACTAACTCACGGATGCTCTTGGAAATATATAAGTTTGGAAGATAGTTGATTAAGTAGCAATACCCAACTAGTGCTAATACTATCCTTTTTGGAATCATTGATTTTGCCAGAGTAAAACTGTCCTTACATCAAAGTTAATCCATTGCATAAGTCTACTTATTTATGCCTACTTCTGATTAGGGTCAGTGAAGAGAACTGAAGGTAAAGAAGCTCAAAACCCAGGCATCAAGAAACCATGATCTGGTTAGGTACATGCATGTGATATATATGAGCAGAGAAAGTGATCCCAGGAGAATGGTGAATAACAGAAAATGTCATGCAGAGAAGAAAAAAATTTTTCCAGCCTGCAATTGGTGTAGATCAAGAAAGTTGGTATAAATTACATGCATGAATTCCTCTATTCCTTTAGAGTCATCCCTCTATCCCTCTCAACTTCCTAATAGCTAATGGACAGGTTGCAATAGCCTTTTGACTGATCTCCCTTTCCACTTTAACTCACACTCCTATTCATTTTTTTTCACTAGGTGGTTTCCTCTGACCATTTTAGTCACCTTATTTTAAATCCTTTGGTGACTTCCAATGGCCCTCTAATAAAGTCAGAACTCAAAGGTATGGGACAGATTTCTTTGTTCAGTGTTAGCTGACTATATATATCTACCACTACCACTCATCACCTAAGATCTAGCTATGTTGTTGGTACTGTTGTTTTTGAGTATCAAAATATTCCTCTTCTAGGTTTTGTTTTTGTTTTGGGATATGCCTGATGATGCTGAGAATTTAGTTCTGACTCTAAACTCAAGGGTCACGTCTGGAAGAACTCAGAAGACCATATGCAATGCTGGTATGGATACAGGCTGAGCCACATACAAGGCAAGCATCCTACTCACTGTACTAGTTCTCTAATCCCTTTCTGGGATTAGATTAATAATCTAAGATTAATAATCTTAGAGAAGTAACCCAAGGAAGCCAGAATATCGCATTCTAATAAAAAATAAGTTCATTTTTGAGTAGCTTGGGGTTGCTTGTCCATTCCTTTGAACTGGGAAGATTCCCATATATTCACCAGAAATCCTGGCTCATGGTATCATAAACTGACAAGTAACAAGTGCTAGATTAAAAGATAAACACAACTCTTGGTCTTGGCATTAAATTTGATCACCAATGAAAGGAGTCCTATTTTATGATTTCTAAATATGCAGAAGACAAGTTTCTCTTCCTCTCTTGAGATTATTAGGTATTCACCTAATAATATTGAACAGCCATGATCCTTGCATGTACCTCACGGCTGTACTCATATCTGTCTGCACAGACTGCTGCTTCTGCTTGAAGCATTACAAATAAAGAGAGTCTTCAATGATCAAAAGATGCAATTTGCTGCTAGGTAGGTAGATCTGGAGAGTATCCTGCTGAGTGAAGTCAGTCAGGAAAGGGACAGTACACAACATGACCTCATATGTAGGATATAAAAAAACACAAGGGAACAACAATTGCAGAAAGGCAACAGAAACAATAACATGAGAATTGGTTTACAGTAGAAAGCTAGCTACTGTGAGGAGGTGGGTAAAAGTGAATAGATCAGGAAGGGAACAATACAATATTGGTGTGTTGGTTGAGGCCCTTGGATTGGTCCTCACATTGCCTTCTACTTAGATGTCTCTCGATTGGTTCCTTTGGTTTACAAGTTAAAAGAGGTTTCCAGTTGCCTCTTTATCTGTTTTTTTCCGCTCCCCTTTGCGGGGGTGGGCTTTGTTTTCCCAATAAAGGCTACTTTGGAGACCAGGAAGAGAAGCTGTCATCTTGATTCGTGATTCCAAGTGGTGGATCAACGGGCTTGTGGGTGAACAGCTTGTGGTATGAGTTTCTGGCCTGCTGTTCCTTCTCAGCTGTGTGTGGGTTATTTCCTGTGTGGGAATTGCTGCTGGACCTGTGTCTCTTGTCCTACCCGGACTTGGGGTATGGGTATTCCACCCTCTCTGGGGATTGTGTAACACACAGCCCACCATTTCACATTGGTGGAGGGAAGTCACCACTCTGGAGGAGAGGAAAAGTAAATTTAAAGTGTGTGACATTGAGCCAGGCTTGCGACAGAGGGTAAACTGGAGACACTGGTAGAGAGAAGTGGTCACTGGTGAAGGAACTGGACTTGGAACGTTGTTTGAACAAAACTCAATCAGGAACAACTTTGTAACTTTAAAATTCATGGTGATTCGATTACAATTAACACGTAAAATAAAAATAAAGGAGTCTTTAATTTTCACTAGAATGATGAGAGAATTTGAGGGATCCTGGGGATAGCATTGGAAAAGGTGACTTTTGAACTCGTTTCCCAAGATTATATCCTAGTTTTACTGCTTGCGTGTCCGTCACACTCCCTCAGTTGTATAGTAATTCCTGTACCATCTCGCTTGTCTTAAAGTACAACTAGGCAAAAATCTCTAGAGTTGGTGTGAAAATTAAATGAGTACAAGGCATACTTAGGACAATACACAGCTCAACCATACATTAGGTTAAAATCTTACATGAAGTGATAATAAGATAGTATTATTCATGCATATTGCTTAAAGGGTAAGATAGTTGTACAAAACTTTTCCATAAAACATCAGGTCTCTCTTTGCTCAGCTCTCTTTTCCCCAGAAGCAATATTTTAAATTTCTTTCAGTTCATTATTTTGATACTTACCTCTCAGTTTCTCAGAAACCAGCTTGTTTTGCAACCTGTTGATGTTTTAGAGATTATCTAAGAATTCCCACTGGTTTCACCTTGCAGGCGTCTCTGGCCATCTTCCTGTCGTACTAGTTCTCTCAATCATCACCATTTCCTTTAGATCAATATTTTGTGTTTACATGATCATACTGTGTAAAGGTTATTCATATCTGAGAAATGCAGTAAATCATGATTACTTCTATTTTTCTTTCCCAGAGCTACAACTTACCTTATTTTTCCTCCAGCTCAGTTTTATATGCTCTTATCTATAATTTAACCCAGAGTTTTTCCCATTTGTCTAAATCTATATTCCTCAATATGTGCAGCTTTATGCTGTTAATCTTTATAAATATTATATATCTTATATTATAATTATATATATTTGTATTATATAATATAAATATAAATTATTTCACTGTAATAATCATTTATAGAAAAATAATTTAATCTGGCCTTTTTTTAGATCTGATCTACTTGGAGTTACTATTTTTTTAAAGCCCAGGGTATAATTCTTAGCCAAGAATTTTTTTTCTGTCATTCTGGAGATTTCATTTATTAATCTTCTGGACTCTCCTGTTTCTAATGTCTCATATCTTGCTTGTTGGTTTGTTCCATCTGTTTTTTTGTTTATATTCTCCAAGAGTTTTTGAGAAAGGAGTCATAGAAGGCTTTCTCTGAAAAGAATGGTTTGTATGTCTGAAAATGATTAATTTGACACTGACATTGATGGAGAGTCTAGCTAGGTATAGAATTTTATTTAGCTTGGAATTTAATTCCTTTCAGAATATCAGAATATTTTTGGTAGGGAATCTCCCCAAAGTGATGTTCAAGAGTTCTAGGGGACACTCCCACCTTTCTTGGCCAAACAGACAAGCTGTTCAACAGAAAAGTTGTTTGTACTTATGAATACCAGGGCCTTCTGGTGGTGTGTAGAGATCCCCAAAGTTATACCTAGTGATGCTTGGGAGACCTTATATGGTGCAAGGTATCAAATTAAAGTTGAACACATGCAAGACATGTGCTTTAACCCCTGTAATAATTCTCTGGTTCTTTTCATTGTTTTCTGGAAAGCAATCTTAGATATCTTTGATTTTATGGTCTCTTACTTCTAAACTATTTCACACCATCAATTTCTTAACTTTTGGAAGAACTTTGTTTTCTGGGTCATATTGGTTGTCAGATTTTCCTCCTTCTAGCAGAAGAATTGGCTGATGGAAGTTGACCTCTCATTTGTCATCGGTTCATAAATCCTCTCACTTTCAAAACCATTTTTATTCACTTTTCTGCTGCTTGTTTTAAGAGCAGTTCATAAGAAATTTAGTAGCATATCAGTGGTGGAGAAAACAGACTCACATATTTGTGTGAGTAAAGCCCGTTGTCTTTACTTTGTCTCACAACTGGAATAAATATAAATTCCTAACCACCCTAATGCATGATCTGGTGCTTTGTTCCCTTTCAAACTTATTTTCTTGCTGATTTCACCTGCTCTTAGTCTGTTTTGACCTATTGGAATTCTTCAGCTTAGTTAAAGGTGTTATCTGCCATGAATTTCTGCATTAGGATCTTTGTTTTTAATGGTCCATCTACCTGCAATGTTCTTCCCTGGGCTCTCACATCACTAAATTTTGAGAATGTTTTTACTCTTAGCTGAATTTTTGTTTTCTTTTTTTTTGGGGGGGGGGAGGGGAGGGCCACATTGTTTGATGCTTAGGGATTAGTCTTGGCTATGTGCTCAGAAATTGCTTGGGGGGACCATATGGGACGCTGGGGGATTGAACCTCAGTCTGTCCTAGGCTAGTGCTTGCAAGGCAGACGCCTTAACCTCTAGCGGCACACTCCGGTCCCACTTTTTTTTTTTTGAGAGAGAGACAGAGACATAGAGACAGAGAGAGTGAGAATGAGAAACAAAGACAGTGAGAGAGAGAGAGAGAGAGAGAGAGAGAGAGAGAGAGAGAGCTGTGTCCTTTTAAACTTGATTGATTGATTGGTTTTTGGGTCATATCCATCCGTGCTCAGGGTTCACTCCTGGCTCTGTACTCAGAAATCACTCCTGGTAGGCTGGGGGACCATATTGGATGCTGGGAATCGAATTGGATCCCTTCCGGTCAGCTACATGCAAGGCAAACACCCTACTGCTGTGCTTTCTCTCTATTTAGAAGTATATAGACTAGTGGCGAAGTATGTTTTAATTAGAATAGGTGTGAGGAAACTGAAATTTTTCTCTCTTTTTTTGAAAAGCTTTCCTGCCCCCATAGAAGCATCTAGTCATTAAGAATGTAGGGACTTGAAAGAAAAAAGCCAGAGATGGGGATGAAGATGAGGGACAACCTTTGCATTTCGGAGAGCTGCTACCATGTATATAAAGAGATTACAGGCATAGAGATTTCCTTGCTAGTCAGCCTCATTGTAATTTCTTCCATTTATGCCCATACTTTGGGAATTATCTTAATTTTGGCACAGTTTCTATCAGACCTGGAGTGGGTCAGGTGTTTATTTCTCAGCATAGACTTAGAAACACTTTTTGGGAATTGACTCAATACAATTGGGCCAGAACAGGGGTTGAGATAATTGCTTTGCATGTTTTCAGCCCCAATTCAATTCATGGAACTTCAGAGGATCCAGGCTCTGCTAGAAGTGATCCCTGAATTTCTAGAAGAAAGTCTTGATACCACCAGGTATGTCTCCCCACATCCTTCAAAAAATAATTTTAAAGAAAAAATGTTTTTGCATTGCTAGATTTTTCTTCTATCATTTATCTCTTTGATTTTAATGTAATCCGTGTTTTGCTTACTCTGACAATAACTTAGAAAGTGGGGCCAAAGCAACAGCACAGCAAGTAGGGTGCTTATATTGCACTTAGCCTATCTGAATTTGATTCCCAACATCCAATACAGTCCCCTGAGCACCACGGAGAACTCATGAATGTAGAACTAGGAGTAACCCCTGAATACTGCCAGGTATGGCTCCCCTTGAAAAATAACAAAACAAAACTAAAAAAGAAAGTATTGTACCTCCCTCAAAAAAGTCATAGATGGGCATTTAAATTTTCACTTTTGAAAGTTAAATAACTACCAAAGATAGAATTTTTAGTTAATGATCAGTAACAATATTAAAAAAAACTTTTAGGGGCCTGGGTGATAGCATGGAGGTAAGGCGTTTGCCTTTCATGCAAAGGTCATCGGTTCAAATCCCGGTGCCCCTTATGGTCCCCCGTGCCCACCAGGAGCAATTTCTGAGCATGGAGCCAGGAGTAACCCCTGAGCACTGCCGGGTGTGACCCAAAAACCAAAAAAAAAAAAAACCAAAAAAAAAACAAAAAACTTTTATATTCAAACAATAATATATTATTTAATTTTTATTGTTATGAACATTGTAATTTGGTTTGGTGCCAAACCCAGGGTGGCTCAATGCTTACTCCTTGCTTGGTGCTCAGGGACCAGTTCTGATGGTGCTTAGGGGACCATATGTGGTTCTGGGACTCGAACTAGGGCTAGCTATATGCAAGAATGGTGCCTAAACCCTGGTACAATATTTTGGATCATATTATTGTATTTTAAATGATTAGGCATTTATATTCCTAAGAGAAATAGTCAGGGTTGGACAAAAATATTTATTTTTAACTCAAAAGTTTTGCCCTTATCAGAAATTTTTACAAGTCAGGCTAAGAAAGTAACTAGTGCTATATGTTCTTCAAGGAAATTTGACAGGATTTTAAGAAAGGAAGGAGGATGTTTCCAAGACACATTTTCCCCCAAGAATCATGGGCCAAGGGGATCAATGCTTGCTCTGCTCTTAAGCCCTGGATTGGATCCAGATCTAAGGATGCCACTAAATAAGAGAAAAAAATGAAGCATGAATTCAGAAAGAGAGAGAAATAAGGATGAGATACTGACAATTCTTTTATTTTGAAAATTATTTATTTATTTAAGCACCATGGTTACAAACTGGTTTGTAATTGGGTTCCGGCCATAAAATGGACACCTCCCTTCACCCACTGGGAAAACGCAACTTTCCCCACCACAAATGTCTTCCATTTCCCTCCTCCCCTATCCTCTGTTTCCAAGACAGGCATTGTTTATATCTCAGTGTCATGGTAGCTGCTAGTGTAGTTATTTCTCTAATTGCACTTACCACTCTTTGTGGTAAGATTCTTTCATGGGCTGGTCCTTCCAGCCCTCATGTCTATTGTCACTGGGTATTACTATTATACTGATTTTATTTTTCTTAAATATCACAAAAAATGAGACTATTCTGTTTATCTCTCTCCGTCTGACTTATTTCACTCAGCATAATGTCCATCCATGTGTAGGAAAATGTCATGACTTCATTTTTTTCTAATAGCTGCATAGTATTCCATTGTGTAGATGTACCACAGTTTCTCTAGCCACTCATCTGTTGTTGGGCATCTGAGTTGTTTCAAGATTTTGACTATTGTATATAGTGCTGCAATGAACATAGGAGTTCAGGGGACATTATTGTGTATTTTTGTGGTTCTAGATTATATTCCTAAGAGTGGTATTCTGGATCATATGGGGGCACAGTTTCCAGTTTTTGGAGGAATCTCCCTATCTCCATAAAGGCTGAACTAGATGGCATTTCCACCAGCAGTAAATGAGAATTCCTTTTTCCCCACCAGCATTGATTGTTCTTGTTCTTTGTGATGTGTTCTCTGTGGCATGAGATGGTACCTCATTGTTGTTTTGATTTGCATCTCCTTGATAATTACTGATGTGGAGCATTTTTCTCATGTGCCTCTTGGCCATCTGTATTTCTTTGAGAAAATGTCTGTTCATTTCTTTTCCCCACTTTTTCTCAAGTCTTTATCTTGTTAAATTCTGACAGTACCTTGTATATCTTAGATATTAGCCTACCCATCAGATAATGGGCAACTTTCGACTGAGCAGAAAACTGCATACCTAACCCTTTAAGTGTCTATCCCAGACAGAATTAGTGAAATGCTCATGGTGATCTCAGTTCTCCTGCCTATCCTAAGGCAGAATTTGGAGTCATGGAATTCATCAGAGCAGGGAGAAAGAGACTGACTTTCTACTTGACATTGCATAGAACCTGGATTTAAGTTAGCTTCTGTTTCCTCAGGAAACACTAATAGAGCCAATAGTGGTCAAGAGCTACTGATTGAGAAATACAAGAAATTTACAGATGAACGAGCAAAGGTAAAACCACATCTAGTCAATTAAGAGTAGGGACCGTGGGGCCCGGGAGATAGCATGGAGGTAAGGCATTTGCCTTTCATGCAAAAGGTCATGGTTTGAATCCCGGTGCCCCATATGGTCCCCCGTGCCAGATAGGAGCAATTTCTGAGCATGGAGCCAGGAGTAACCCCTGAGCACTGCAGGGTGTGACCCAAAAACCAAAAAAAAAAAAAAAAAAAAAAAGAGTAGGGACCAACCAAAGCTAAAAATACAAAATAATTTTAAAACTAATATATACGTTAATAATACGATAATCCAGTGGTCCTCAAACTACGGCCCGCAGGTCACATATTGTATCTGTTCCCATTTTGTTTCTTCACATCAAAATAAGATGTATGCAGTGTGCATAGGAATTTGTTCGTAATCTTTGTTTTTACTATAGTCTGACCCTCCAGTGGTCTGAGGAAAAGTGAACTGGCCCCTGTTTAAAAAGTTTGAGGACCCCTGCGATAATCAATTAGATTATCGGACTTGTTCTAGCATCCCCATAGGCACCAATCTTGCTGGGAACTGTTCAATAAGAAATTTTGGTGAAAGAGTCCCTCAGTTTAATGCTTATATTTGAACCAGGTCACGGGGATCGTTGGACTTGTTCTTGTGGCCTCCTTGTGCGCTGATAACGCCAGGTGGTATTATTTCTTGTTTGCATGGGCACATTAAAATGGAAAATACTATACATACAAATAAATTCTTTTCTAATAGGGATGGGAACACACTAATCTTGTGGTGCAATGGAAACTTACAAACCCTGAACATGATGACCTGGCACAGGCCTCAGAGGTTTGGGCATTTTTCAGTTACTCCTGAACCAGGGAAGCCATCTATGAAATATTCAACATTGTTTATGACAGCACATGGAAGCAATCCTCTACTGGGGAAGACCCTATTGCTGCTCTGACATCGATTTACTCAAAAGAGTCTTCCCTTAACACTGAGAAGATTTAAACAACAACAATGACTTGTGTACTGGACAGGGCTTTCTCGATTGCCCGTTAATTGTGAGATGAAATTAGACGCCACTCTGCACCATCCTGACTTCAATGTGGGATGTACAGATTCCAGAACCTTTAATGCAGAGGTGTGAGATCAACAACAGAGACGTTGAAAGGTATAACTGTATGGGCATTGCAGACAATGACCGGGATTGGACAAACTGGTTGGCCTGGAGCCTAGAAATGGTCTTCTGTCAGGAAACTTCAGGGGTAGGGTCTCCTTGAACTTAGGCCAAAGTTTTTCCTTTCCATGAACCTCGTACTTTGGTGGGCCCATGCAAACGATAATTGCCACACTAACATTGTTTTTACAGTGCTTCTTTGACTCCAAACCTTAAAAAAAAAGTTGATGATCACTATTACTAACAGATCTAAATAGCACAAACCTGAGAACAACAACCCATGTTAATTTATAAGAATTGTGTCCTTGTGGTGTCTTATAAATAATGCACTGTATGCAGTACTAAATAGTTGCATCATGCTGATATATTTAATTTTGTGTGTATCCTGTAATTACTTTTTTATTATTATTTTTATTTTTTTGGTTTTTGGGTCACACCCGGTGACGCTCAGGGGTTACTCCTGGCTATTCGCTCAGAAATCACTCCTGGCAGGCACGGGGGACCATATGGGGAACCAGGGGATCGAACCGTGGTCCGTCCTAGGTTAGCGCAGGCACCTTATCTCCAGCGCCACCGCCCGGCCCCCGTATCCTGTAATTATGTTATAATGTTTTCAGAGAACTTACTGTAAAGAGCAAGATATACCTTTGATGTACTATACTAAGCATTGAATGCGTTTGAGTTTAGAAGGGTAAAACTTCCTTATTAAAATAAAAAATATACAAAAAAAATGTAGTATAAATTCACTTATAGGCTTGCTAATGGAGTGCCCAAGATGGGGAGGTATGCGGGGCTGGAGAGGTGGCGCCTTGCAAGTGCTAGCCAAGGAAGGACCGCGATTCAATCCCCCGGTGTCCCATATGGTCCACCACAAGCCAGGGGCAATTTCTGAGCGTTTAGCCAGGAGTAACCCCTGAGCATCAAATGAGTGTAGCCCGAAAAAAAAAAAAAAGATGGGGAGGTAGAGAAGAAATAACATACAAAGGTAATGTGCTCACTGCCCCCCCCCATTCATTTTATTACTACAATGATTTTTAAAACAATGTTATTTTAGGCACTTTGTCTTATAATGCTGCTAATGGTAGAATTTCTTGCATAAATCCAGGTCTAGAGGATAAATCCAGCACTAGTGGAATCCAGCACTAGTGGATAAATTCAACACTAGTGGATAAATCCAGCAAAGTAATTATCAGTATTCACTTTCCTCCATCATTATTCTAGTATATCTTCCCTACACTTCACGTTATAGCTTCCTACAAGAGCAGTTCTCAGTTTCTATTGCCTTTGGACAGTTATTTTCCTAGTATGTTTTTTTAATATCTAATAAATGAGAGAGATTATTATGTGTATGTCCCTCTCTTTATGACTGATTTCACTCATCTGGATACTCCCCTGACTCATCCATATAGCAGCAAATTATGTGATTACATCTTTTCCTTTTTAAAAATATTTAATTTACTTTATTTAAAGAGCATGTATCACATAGTTGACATAGTTGGTCATATACATTTGTTGCCAGATAAATGGAAGTGAAACCATTAAAAAAGAAAGAAAAAAGGAGGGATACAGCAACAAGCAAATTTATGAAAATTATTGTATTTCCAATAATTTCCTGATAATTAAATAATTATCAGGATGTTTAATAAGCCCTTAATGCTAGTTGACTATTCTGTGACTTCATTTGCTTCTAAGCATTAGGTGGCTTCAGATACATATTGGCCTCTAAATTGGTATATTACTATGGGGATGACAGTGTTTAACAAAAATTTCATCTGTTATTATAGTTTTGTAGTGTTCCATTGTGTATTTGTACATAGTATTTTTAGCCAGTCATCTGTTCTTGGATATTTTGTTTGCTTCCAGATTTTAGCTATTGTGCCATGAACTGCACAATGAATGCAGATGAATTTCTGAATAGAGTTTTGGACTTGGGTAGATGTAAAGAATATGCTTGTCTCACCAGAGTGAGATGATAGTTCATCATTCTGATTTGAATTTCCCTAATGATGAGTGGTACAAAGCATTTTTTTTTCATATACCTTTTGGCCATCTATATGTCTTCTTTAAAGAAGTTTCTGTTCATCTTGTACTCCCTCTCTGTCCCCATTTTTAAATGTTTTTTTCCTTGTAATGTTTTACCAGCACTTTATATGTCTGAATATATTTGTGGTTAAACATTCTCTTCAAGTCTGCGGGGTGTCTTTTAATTTTGGTCATACTGCTTGGTCATATACAAATAATTATCCCAGATCCATTTCTATCACTATGCATAAAAGTCAAAACAAAACTGATTAAAGACCTTATATCAGACCTGAATCCTATATTGAAGAAAACAGAGGCAGAACACGTCATGACATTCTCTCTACAGGCTTCTTCAATGATTCAATGGCCTTAGCCAACAGAAGCAAAGATAAACAGAGGACTACATCAAACAATGAAGCTTCTGCACCACATAATAAACTGATTTTTTTATTGTTGGTTTTAAGATAACACCTGAAAGTGCTCAAGGGTTATTCCTGGATCTGCATTCAGGAATCAGTCCTATAGAGCTTGGGAAACCATATGGGATGCCAAGGATTGAACCTGGGTAGGCTTTATGCAAGCCAAATTCCTATCCACTTCTCTGGCTTCTAAACTGATTTTTAAAACATATATGATTTGGTGGCCAGAGCAATAGTACAGTGCTAGGATTTTTGCTTTGCACAAGCTGATCCAGGACAGAAGGTGTTTCTAATCCTGGCGTCTCATATGGTCCCCCAAGCCAGGAGCGATTTCTGAGTGCATAGCCAGGAGTAATCCTTGAGCATTATCTGGTGTGGCCCCAAAACAAAACAAACAAACAAAACAAAAACATATATGATTTGGGTAATATCATGGTAAGAATTTAGGATAGGAAACATTTAAGGGCTAAATGCGGGGCCCGGGAGATAGTATCGAAGTAAGGCGTTTGCCTTTCATCCAAAAGGTCATCGGTTCGAATCCTGGTGCCCCATATGGTCCCCTGTGCCTGCCAGGAGCAATTTCTGAGCATGGAGCCAGGAGTAACCCCTGACCACTGCCGGGTGTGACCCAAAAACCAAAAAAAAAAGGGGGCTAAATGCATGTACTTTGATTCTCAATCACTCTTGGATTTATATTATTGATCTTTACTTTCCAAAGATTCTTGGCCAAATTATACCCTTTTCCTAAAGCTCTGGGCTCACCTAGTCCTTGTGGAAGATAGTATTAGAGTTGAACTTCTTAACTCTACAATAGTGGGTTGGAATCGCATCTTTTTATCTGCAACTGGAACATCTTACTCGAAATGTTGGGAGCATCAAAGATGTTAATATAACTAGCCAATATCCCTTCAAAAAGGGGGGGCAGAGCAATAATACAGCAGGTAGGGGATTTTCCTTGAACAGTGAGTTCCTTTACTGCCACCGTATATGGTTCCCTGAGCATCACCAAGAATGATACCTGAACACAGAGTTAGGAGTAAACTCTGAGAGCTGCTAGGCTGTGACCCAAAACAAACAAACAAACAAATCTTATGAGGCAGATCTTATCTGAGTTCTTACAGCTAGCAATCAAAACTTCCTTGATTTATGGGGCCCGGGAAATAGCATGGAGGTAGGGCGTTTGCCTTTCATGCAAAAGGTCATCGGTTCGAATCTCGGTGCCCCATATGGTCCCCCTGTGCCTGCCAGGAGCAATTTCTGAACATGGAGCCAGGAGTAACCCCTGAGCACTGCCGGGTGTGACCCAAAAACCAAAAAACAAAAACAAAAAACAAACAAACAAAAACTTCCTTGATTTGATAAAGGGAGCCAAACTCCAGATATTGTGCTCTTAGCTAGTATAGCTTGAACAACACACACATTTTCTTTTTCTTTCTCTTCATTAATTGTCTCTCATCATCAACTATCTATCTCTATATTTTTCTATCTTTTCAATCACTTCTCTTGCTGTTGTATGTACCACAGAGCATATGTTTCCTTCTCCCCTTGTTATAACACTAAAGTACATAGAGCACCTACTCCCTCTCCCCAAACAGAGGCTAGGAGAACTTAAATGACCCCTAACTATCAGCTAATTTTCTAGTCTAGAGCTGTCTGACTTCAAAACCAATGATGGGTTATTTTTTTTCCTACATCAAATTCTGATCATAAGAAGTCAGCAATTCTTTTTCAGTGGAGTTATTTTAAATTTTTCTGTTAAGAAAAATATGAGTCAACTATCTTCCTCAATTATTTGTTCTCCTAGAAGATAAATTAAGTGAATGATAATAAAAGATTCTGGAGCTTACATTTGGAGGAATGGAAGGGCTGTGTTCTCTCAAAGGCTTGCTAACCTTAGTGGGCCTGGCTGAGCTGTTCTTCCCCCATACAACCACAAGTATTACTGTTTCAAAGGCAGCAAGCTGGCCCAGAGACAAATAGCACCCAGGCAAAGTGTGACACGCCCTGCATATTTCTATCTAGAGACACTCTTTGGAGCTGGCACAATTATCGGCAGTAATAGAAGAGAGTTGGCAGCTTAGAAGATCCCAAGCAGCAGGCAATCTTCAAATCATAACTCTTTCGCTTTCAAATGCATGGAATTCGTTGGGATCATTTTGCATCTAATTAACTTTTCTAATTAGGCTTCCCATAAACCAGCATGACCTCTTCAGAATCTCTCTTAGAATATATAAATCCCTCTCCGGTCTTTCCCAATTATTTGGGAGATGACTCCTGGTTAGCACCCTTCACCATTTTCATTGTCAGTTGCTCCAACTCATTGCTTCTCTCCAAAACATCTGATGTTTTGCACGGCTCTGCTTTTCTTAACAAATAAACTTCCTTACCCCACCAAGAAAATAGAGACGTGCTGCTACAGCATCTTCAACTTCCTTAACCTCCATCTCCAAAAAAATATCTAAGGAAGCACTTACTATCATTTTTCTAGAAACTCCCAATTTCTATGATCCTGTTTTGTTTTGGTTTTGTGAGGGGGCACATCCACTGTGAACAGGGATAATTTCTTGCTCTAGACTAAAGTGTCATTCCTTGTGGGCTTAGGGGACCATATGGGATGCCCAGGATCAAAGCCAGGTCTTCTGCATGCAAGGCAAATGCCCTACCCACTGTGATATCACTCAAGCCTTCAATTCTTTTGTTTTGTTTTCTTTCTAGACTTTGAAAATACCAATGTTCTTGAACCCAGGGAGTCTTAATTTGCTTTTATTGGACCCCAAATGATTCGAAATGTTCTGTGTTCAGAGATTTTTAAGAAACATGGAAGCTAGGAGTCAGAGAGATAGTTCAGAGGGCTGAAGCACATGTCCAGCATGCCAAAAGTTCTGGGCTCAATTCCTGTTACCTAAAGGTCACTTGTGCTAGTGTAGCCCAAATGGTCCCAAGCATTGCTGGGGAAAGCAAAGCAAAATAAGATGGAAACTTATCTAAACTGGCTGCTTTCCTTCCTGCTCTAAGAGGAAGAAGTAAGTGCTTTCCATCCCTTTTCAACATTGAATCCTCCTTTTTGTGTCCCTTATTGTCTCCTTAGGGGGCAATGCCAATGTTTTTCCACTCACTCTTCTCTACCCTATTTTTCCAAGAGATTCTTTTTTTCCAGGTTTCTGTTGATAGTCTTTTAACAGAATTTGGTGGTTTTCATTCAAAAAAAAAAAAAAAAACTTTCCAGAACCCAGCGTTCTCTCAAGCTTCATCCTGATTTCCTCCTCTCCTCAATTTAAGTTGAGTCATTTTCACTTATTGTTCAACCCATATGTATTTTTATTGCACTTTTTATTTCCACTGAAAGCATAGTTGGAGAGACCAGTAATCCCCATCAGAACATTTTTTTACACTTCATTGTTCTTTTTGTTTTAAATCTATTTTTCTTCCCATGAACCTTTCTTTGAGATCAAGGGACCTTATTAATTCTGCATCTAATATTCAACAGAGGGCTGAGCATATCATAACTTCTCAACTCCTATTTTCAGAATGATTGAAATTCTGCTAAATCTAAAGGAGCCT
Source organism: Crocidura indochinensis (assembly GCA_004027635.1). Classification (NCBI taxonomy): domain Eukaryota; kingdom Metazoa; phylum Chordata; class Mammalia; order Eulipotyphla; family Soricidae; genus Crocidura; species Crocidura indochinensis. The sequence continues at coordinate 18,409 of PVKC010012185.1, forward strand.
TTTCTTAGTCAATCTAAGGGTCTTCTTGGATGATTTTGCTACTACTGACTGTTCATCTTTCTGGAATACTTCTCATACTCTGGATTCTAGGATATAAACTCTCTTTTCCAATTCCTACTCAACCAGCTTGCTAGCAAGAATGGAAAGCATGTTAATCATTCTTATATCCCTCGTGCCTTATGTAGGTTTGTAATATATTGAATGAATTAGTATGGGTGAATCACACTGGGTATGTAAGAATGTTCTGTACTCTGTTTTTATTCCAAGGGAAGGTATTACCTAAATAGATTTTAATTCTCAAATAATTTTCTCAGGTGTCTCCAGTATTTGGTTTTTGGAATTCTGCCTTTCTTCTGCCCATGACTTATTAGGCATTGCTTCTAATAAGTATGGCATACCCTTTGTATTTAAACTTAACAATTGTTCTTAAGTAGCCTAAAGAAGTTTTCAATCTAATTTCAAGTAAGAAATATAATTGAAGGTCAAGTTGTGTTTTATCTCTTATGCAAAATGAAGCAATAAATGTGCCCAAAGCTCTATACAGATGAATGTTTTATATAAAACTAAAAGATAGACTTAGTGCCCCAAAGACTAAGGTACTAATTGATTATAAAAATGACCTTCATTTATGACTTCCTGTACTTCTTGAGCTTGCAGTGCAAATTTATTTTTCAGTGACTCCTCTATTCTTAGGGACCTTGACTCGGCTTTGAACGACTGAATGTGGTACAAGTAACTGAAATTTTCAATTTCCATCCAGGATTAAGGGAGTTCTGATGAACTTTCAGTAATTAAAATGCCACTATCTTCAAATAGACCAAACCATGCCTGCCTGTTAGAGGTGAGAGATCACATAAGGTAAATTATTCTTGTTGAACCTGTTCCAACCAAATAGGCCAAAGGATGCAAAAGATGATTGAGCCTAGCCAAGTTCAGCCAAGTACAGCTCCTTCTAGCTTAGCAGCACCATCTAGTGGACCACAGCTTTGGGAGGCCAATACATGTCAGCTATTGGAAGACACTGACTTCTGGAATGATCAGCAGAAGGAAGGAAAAGCTGTGTCAAAATGACTGACTGATGTGTCTGACCACCTTAATGATGAAATGACAAGTGTTGGATGGAACTAGGTAACTAGAATCAGATTCAAAAAAATAAAGTTATATCTATCATTGTGATAGGACTCATCTGCCATACAGTCCCCTGGAATGACATGATTCCATGGTTTTTAGTGGATTCAGAGTTAAAAAATCATCACCAAGTTAAATTTAGAATATTTTATAAACCCTCCAAGAAAACCTTCACCCATCAGCAGTCATTTGCAATTCACTATAATTTCCTCTACTCAGCTGTAGCCAATCATTAGCTTACTTTTTTATCTATATAGATTTGCTTTTTAATGGAGTATATAAATAATATATAGAAATAAATATATGCTCACCCAGAATCACAAAATGACTATGTCCGACTTCTTCCATGCAGCATAATGCTTTCAAGGTTCATTCATGTTGTAGCATCAACTTTGACATCTTATTTTCTTATTATCAACTTGTATTTTATCATATGGCTAACAAAATGTTATTTATCTTTTTTTAGTTGATACATATTTGGGCTTTTTTAAAACATTGCATTGTTATTACTAATGCTGTTATGACCATTTATATACACATTTTTGATTTGTATATCTTCCCTTCTCATATATATTGCTTAAGAAAATGTTTGGTCATATAGCTCTAAAGTTAATCTTTTAAAGGACTGACTAAGGGTCAGATTGTTTTCCACAGTAGCTACAGCATTTTGTTCCTGCCAGCAATGTATGAATGCTCTAATTTCCATTATCCTTGTCAACACTTGTTATTTTCTGTCCCCTTAATACATCCTTTTGAGTAGGAAGTGATAGTGTGTTCTTAATTTATAATTTCTTAATCACTAAAGATGTTGAGATATTTTCATGTATTAATGGTGTCTATTTGTATGTTTTCTTCAGGAAGAGGTCTATGCAAATCCTTTTCTATTTTAAAATAGGTAGGTCATTTATTTTATTATTTTGTTGTATCTAGATTGATACTTACAGTGTGAAAAGTCAACATTTCAATGGAATGGAAGTTACCCAGCATCTTTAGAAATATTTTTTGTGGCTCTCAACATGACTGACAGGGATACATTCTGAAAAGTAGATATATTTTAAGAACAGGATTTCTTGAATCTTATCCTTGGAAATTCTCATCTAGTAGGGATGGAAAAAGTTTTGAAATTTGTACTTAAAGAAAAATTTATAATTAACCCCCAATTTGCATGTGGGCCACATTTTACATTGGTCAAATATGAAATCACGACATTGGTGCCTCTATTCCTAGGAGAAATAATTTTGAGAAATAAGACTGCTTATTCAGACATCACAATCAATATGAAAAGAAATAAAGGCTTCCAACTCTCACAACCTTATATATTCTTTCAGTGCAGGAAGGCTTAATAAATGCTATGTTTGGAGACTAGCACTGGGCTTAGGTTGTACAAGGTTCTGCTGTAGCAGGTTATTAACTGCTCTTGAAAAGCACAGACTCTACTTTCTGTAGATTGTAACTCACAGGCCCCAGAGGGATAAGCTAAGAAGAACTCAAAGGGAAAACAGGTACTTACTGTTCTCTGCAATGTTTAATAGCAGTTGTTCAAGTAGACCTAACCTGGCAGATGAGAAGAGGATCAAGGGGAAGTAGATAATGGAGGGAACTAGAGATGCTAAAAACAGGAAGCAGTAGAATGTCTTTGTGGACATGAAATCAGAATATAAGCCCCAATTAATCATCATCAAGTTTCATATTCTGGACTCAATTTCAGGGAAAACAACTCCTGCAGAACTCTACTGACCAAAGGGCTGGGAAGGACTCCAACTTTGGGTTTGGGCACCATTACTAGAAAGTAATAAATATGTTTTTTATTTTTCCTTTGCAAAACTGTGCAAAGAGATTTGTAGTGGAGTTAATTATGTAACCAGTCCCTTTAAAAGCAGGCTATAAATTTGTACACAAGCTGTGGTCATAACTCTGCTTAAATCAGGAGAGAAAAAAATCTAGATGGAAATAAACAGAATTAGCATTCTGTGTTTTTTTTAAATATCCTAATTCTTTAAAAAGTATTCAATTAATTTTGTTGAAGTAGGTAATGCATTTCTTTTTAAGTGCACAGAATCAAAACTTAGGTATCCTGGGTTTCAATTGCAACTTTTCCTCTTAATAGCCATGTGGCATTAGGAAAATTATTATCCTCTTGATTTCAGGTTAATCTTCTACAAGATAAGCATAATAGTAATGCATTTATCAGAGAAATGATGTGAGGATTAAATGAGTTAATCTTTTTTAAGTGTGTGCTATATTTACTGGCATTTAATGGGCACTATAAAAGTATTTGATATTATTATTATTATTGTTGTTATGATTTTAACTTTGTTGGTTTTAGAGTGACTCATTCATTTCTTCCTTCAAAAACTCATTGAATAGTTTCCATGTTTCACCTCCTGTGTCTCAAGACATTAATAATAAAGAGATAAGATGACAAATGAGGTGGTTCTTATTTCTAAGCTCCTGGAAGATTCAATAGAAAACTAATTCTCCATTTCCTCCTTCCTTCTGGAGCTCTAGGCTTATACCAGGACTAGAGGCCCTATGGAGCTGGTCTTGTGTAGTTTCCTGAGTGTTATGCTGCTTGATTCTATTTCTACCCATTCATATTTTCCTAAGAGAGAACATTTCATTTTTTAAAAAACATTGTTATTGAAACTATCGTGATTTACAAAGTTCTTCATAGTTGAATTAAAAACATAAAATGTTTCAGCATCAGTCCCACCACCAGTGTCGATCTCCCACCACCAATGTTCTTAGAGTCCATCTCCTGCTTATCACCCCTGCCCCTAACAGGTCTATTTTTAATTTTTGTTTTTAAAGTTTGGGTCTCATGATTTCATTGTTATTGACACTGGCTTGGATATTTAGTTCTGCCCTTTCTTTCTTTTTTCTAATAATATCTTTATTTAAGCACCATGGTTATAAGCATGTTTGTAATTGGATTTCAGTCATAAAAGAACACCCCCCTTCACCAGTGCAACCTTCCCTTCACCACCAACAATGTCCCCCAACTCCCTCCTTCCCCTGCCTGTGTTAGAGACAGGAATTCTATTTCTCTTACTATCATTGTCATGATGGTTGTTAGTGTAGTTATTTCTCTAACTGCACTCACCACTCTCTGTGGTAAGTTTTATATCATGGGCTGGTCTTATAGCTCTTATCTCTATTGTTTCTGGGTATTATTACCATACTGTCTTTCATTTTTCGTAAATCACACAGATGAGTGAGACTATTCTGTGTCTATCTCTCCCTCTAACTTATTTTATTCAGCATAATAGTCTCCATGCTCATACATGTATAGAAAAATTCCATGACTCTTTTTTTTCTAACAGCTGCATAGTATTCCATTGTGTATATGTACCACAGTTTCTTTAGCCACTCATCTGTTGTTGGGTCTCTGGGTTGTTTCCAGTTTCTGACTATTGTAAATAGTGCTGCAATGAACAGGCATATGCAGAGGGCATTTTTGTATTGTGTTTTTATGTTCCTACGGTAAATTTCTAGGAGTGGTATAGATGGATTATATGGGAGCTCAATTTACAATTTTTTGAGAAATATCCATTTGTTTTCCAGAGTAGCTGGACTAGATGGCATTCCCACCAGCAGCGAATAGTTCTGTCCTTTCTTAACATCACTAATGTACCTGAGATCTCTTGGCTCCTGTTCCTCATCCTTTTATATTTATATTTTTCATCCTCTACTAAATATTTTTCCTTCTTCTCTCTATATTCTGGAGTCTAGAATATTCTCAACAACCCCTATTTAGGTCATTGCTTTTCTTCATGCAGTTATTCTAAATATCACATATAAGTGATATTATTCTGTATCATCCTTCTTATGGCTTACTTTATTTAACATATCTTTCAGTGCCATCCATGTCACATACGATTGCATATACATATGATTGCATCATTCCTTACAGTTATAAAGCTTTCCATTGTATATATGTATTATATCTTCATGGTTCACTTGTTTGTTGTTGAAAATCTAGATTGATTCCAACTTTTAGCTATTGAACTGAGTACTGCAATGAATTAGCTGTGTGCAAAGAACATTCCATTTTTGTACACATTTTTATTATTTGTTTTTCTTTCTATAGTTTTTATTTTAATCATAGTGGCTTACATGTTGTTGACAATAATATTTTAGGTACATGTTAACATAAAATCAGGGGATTTCCCATCACCAAATTGCCTTCCCTCCGCCTCTGTTCCCATCCTACCTCACATGTCTTCTTCCCTCACCCCCGGGGCTGCCAGGATAAGTGTTCCCCTCTGTGCCTAGCTAACTACTTGGTGGTCCTACACCTGCTTAGTCTTGGTACTTCCCTTATACCCCACCCCCAATTGGGATGCGGGACTAGTTAGTTCAAGTTATGTGGTTTTGTTTGAAGAAGGGAAAAGTAATAACCTGGAGAAGAGAAAGAAAAAAAAGAAAAAAGAAAAA
>PVKC010012186.1:0-24045 GCA_004027635.1 Crocidura indochinensis
CTCTTTCTTCGTGATCCCAGAAAAGCTCTCTTCCATCATGGTTGTCACAGTCAGACTTCTGTAATTAGAGATCTTGGTTTATGAACAGATTCTAAGTCAAAGCCAGAGTTCATGAGGCATCTTCTGGTTTCATCCCACTGTTAGGTTGTAAGGCTAAAAATGAAGCAAGTTATTGATGTTTTCTAGTCTTCAGGGTGTCATATGAATCTACCCTGGAGCAGCAGGTACCAGAGTAACATTAGGGTCTGCCCAGGTGTAAATTTGATTCCTGGTGTTGGTGCAGAAAATTATGCCAGTTCCCAGCATGGGATCCAAGAGAACACACTTCTTTTTTAAAATTTTAGCTTTATTTATTTATTGATTGATTGTTTGGTTTTTGGGCCACACCTGGCAGTATTCAGGGGTTACTCCTGGCTCTGCACTCAGAAAATGCCCCTGGCAGTCTGGGGAATATATGGGATGTTGAGATTCAAACTGTGTCCCTCCTGGGCTGGCCATATGCAAGGCAAAAGCCCTACCACTTGAACAATTTTGTAACCACAGTGCACACATAAAGCAATTTAAAAAAAGCTACTTTTCTATGTAAGTATATTTTACATATTTTTTGGTAGGTCAAGATTTGTGGCTTATATGACTTATTGGTTTGTATACTTGCATTTGAACGACCAGAGATGTGACTGAGTAGGAAAGTTTGTGACTTACATATATACAACCTTGATTTGATCCCTGGCACTGGGGGAAATAGCATGTGTCTAGGAGAGTATGAGAGAACTCCAAGGACTGCAGTAAATGCTTTGTGGAAGTCCTTCATTCAATCTTGGACATTGCATGATTCTTTAAGCACCGCTAGGAATAATTCCCAAACACTAAGCCAGAAATAGTTTCTGATCACCATCTGGTACGCCCCCTCAAAAAAAAACAAAAACAAATAAACAATAAAATGAAACAGAATAAAACCCTTAAACTAAGCAAAAAATATGTTTTCTTAGAAAGGTTATTGAAAAACAATATCTTAACTTTAAGGAATTAAATCAACTGAAGCAATAACATATCATGCTTGCTGGCTTTTGTAAATGACAGAACTAGAATTTTTGTTTGTTTGTTTTTGGACTACACCTAAAGCTCCTGGCTCTGTGTGCAGCTCCAGGAACATATGTGGTGCCAGGGATGAAACCTGGGTCAGCTTAATACAAGACAAGTACCTTACCTTCTGTATTATCCCTTCAGAGTTAGAAATTCTTGTCAGATATGGTTCAGCATGATGAAATCAGTGTTTTAAAATAGTTTTGTTTAAAAATACAATTGGTCATTGGATTTTTAAAAAATAATAATCTAGGGGCCCGGGAGATAGCATGGAGATAAGGCGTTTGCCTTTCATGCAAAAGGTCATCAGTTCAAATCCCTGTGTCAATATGGTCCCCCGTGCCTGCTAGGAGCAATTTCTGAACATGGAGCCAGGAGTAACCCCTGAGCACTGCCGGGTGTGACCCAAAAACCAAAAAAAAAAAAATAATAATAATAATCTAGGGGCCAGAGTGATAGCACGGTAGCAGGGCATTTGCCTTGCATGTGGCCAACCAGGACAGACTTTGGTTCGATCCCTGGAATCCCATATGGTTCCCCAAACCAGGAGCAATTTCTGAGCGCATATCCAGGAGTAATCCCTGAGCATCACAGGGTGTGGCCCAAAAAACAGAATAATAATAACAGTAGACTAATAATTCATTTCTCCACTCCTTTCCACCTCACCCCCAAATAATGATGTTTTATGTTTTTATGAATGTTTTATAATATTTAAACTGAAACAACAAAATTCATAGAATTTTATGCTAAGATTACTATTTTTTTACTTTATGCTATATATACCTTCAGTTGATCTAAAAAGATTGTTTGATTGAATTTACACAAGTTTAGCAATCTGTGCATTAAAGCTGTATTTTCCTAGAATAAAGAGTTGATTTCTCAAGGCCTAAAACACACCAGGAGTTAAATGCCACTTATCAAGCCAAATGAGAGGTATTTTTTGAAGCAGTACAAAAGGAAAAAAATAGACAAATATAATGGTCCAGTGATTCTGATAAATACAAATGACCCAAATCTTCAGTTAAGGAACCAAGAATAAGCAATGCCCAGTTTTTCTGAATTCCCTGGAGAAGAAATCATGGAAATAATGGTAGCACTGAAGAAAAGCTTAGCAAATAAGCATCTAGCTAGATTTCTCTCACAATTTCATGCAGAAAACACTCCCAGAATTTCCAAGTCCCACAGTGGGTGTCTGTGAGCACTGAAGTTCTGATTGCTTATCTTAACTCTGCAACCTTTGGCTGTCTGCCCACCTTCAAGGCAGACCTTGTCATCTTCTTCATGAAACAGAATGAGATGATCTGAACCTAGGAGTCTATTTCTCCCCTAGATGCTGTGTACAATTCTATTAATTTTAATGAGAATTATGTTTGCACATCGAGGCAGGATAAATCCCTCTGGGAAGAATCTTGCCCTTGGATGCATACGCGTAATTTCCATTAAAGAAACAATACCTCAGGGGAACTATACATGGAGGCTGGAGGGCAAACATTGACCCTTTGCATATAAAAAAAAACAAGGCACAAATCACTAGGTCATCTTAGACTTGTAGATAACAAAAGTGGAAGAGGTAAGCAAGCATTTCTTTAAACATGAGTTCTGCATTCTGTTGATGTGGATGTCCCCGAGAACTACTGTTGGCTCATGGGAAATAACTATCCAACCGTAATATCTAGTATTATTTAGGATATAAAGAAGAGTTAGCACTCTAAGTGAAATGGTGCCATATTTTTAAAAAGAAATGAAAACGAAGGAGTCCCTGACTGAGTGCTAATAAAAAAAAGTAACCGATGTCACCACTTCTTCTAAAGGAAGCAAGAAAGATGATGGACATTTTAAGTCTTTTTCACCAGTGACTCCTGTATGAAAACTTTTTAAATGGCCCTAATATATAATGAATAATTTCAGGGCAGAGATCTGTTTGAAGGAGATATGATTGATGGTCTATCATTCCTAATTCAGTGTTTATACTGGTAGCAAGCCTACCGGGAAAATACCTCGTTCATCAGGGTATTAGTGAATTCAAGCAACGTATGGCACCTTCATTTTAACAAACTAAAGGAGAAAAGCTAAATGGGGGGGAATTGACAACCATCTCGGATTCTATGATAATGCAATTAGGCTGCTCCTCTCCAGAGCTTTCACTAATTCACAAAACAGCTTCAGTCGGCAGGTCATAAATATATGATCATTTTTCACACTTTGAAAAGTAATGATGCTTTGACATGAATCAATAAATCTTGGTGAAGTCCTTTCTACTTTGTGTGTTCAGCATGCGAGTCAGTTTTGAAACTCATGTGTATTAAATCTGACTCGCTATCCAGCCTGTGTTTACATAATCTAATTTAACAAAGTCTCAAATAAACGTGTAAATGAAGTGTTTATAGTAAGCACAAGGAAAGTTTCCCTTTCATTGAGAAAGTGTGATATGGTGCATCAAACTATTTTAATTTGCACCCTGAAATACCCATATTTGCAAATGTGCCACATCCAGAGAGCTGTTGCTCTTAAAATTTGGTGGTTTCTATATTGAGCTTTTGCGTGTTAAGCTCAATAGATGAATAAAAAAAATCGACTGCATATGATATAGTATGTAATACATTATTTATCTAAAATGAATCTATTGCAAAACACTCAGAGAGCACTAACTATCTTCCAGGTTAAAAAAAATAAAAAGAACTTGTTCAGGGTCTTCAAAACAATTGCATAAAGAACATGACAAACATATATACATGTATTAAACAGCAAACACACACAGCAGCACATTTTTTTCTAACAATCATAGTTCCATATACTCTTCAGGGAATAGGAAGATGGACAGGCTAATGAGTACTGTAGGTAGCAAGCAGTTGAGGTTTGCTTAAGAATGAATTATCAGACGGCTCCAAATTGCCAATTTAAAGAGGTTATATTATACAGTACATGCCGTTTTATTTTTTATTTCTGGAATGGTTGACAATTTTCCTGGATGAAGCTAAAATGATACTCAATCATAAATATACCTGCTGTGCTGTCATTCCCATTAAATTCTCCTTTGTTTTGTTTATTCACTGCTCATGGTGGCAAAAAAAAAAATGATGTGCTTCCTAACAAGGGTGGACAAAGCAACCCTTTCATCAAAGACCTAGATGACAATGTATTTTTAAATTAGAAATAAAACAATCAGTGCTTGGCTCATGAGTTTTTCACAGTCATTTGGAATTGTTGATGAAAATAAATATTGCATAGAAAATTGTTTTTGAAGTGTTCGTGCAGCCTGCTTCATCTCCATTACTTGATATTTGTTTGCTACAATGAGTAATTGATATGATATACTAGGTATAAATAGATTGTGCTTTCACGATACAGCATCAAGGGAATGATGGGACATCGATTTCACTCTTTGAAATTTCCATTTCGCTTTGTGCTCTGTCATTTAGTCCTAAGGAGATATAATCCCTACAGGCAACAAAATATCAGCAAAATTGGCACTGGTTAACAGACATTATACATTCTTAAAAAAATAAATAAGTAGATGAATACCAAATATTAAGCATCTCACAAAGATGTTTCAGGCACACCTTTGTTAAAACGTCACTTAAATGTATGGAAAGACAAACCAGACAACTAATACTACCAAGGGATTTATTCCTCTTGCTACCTGCTCAAGTGTTGGGCATTGCTTGGGTCTTATTCCTGACTCTGCACTCAGAGTCGCCAGTCTCCTCTTTTGGTGGAGATTGTGGACAAATTTTGGTGGAAATTGTGTTGGGGATCAAACCTAGGTCTGCTTTATGTAAGGCAAGTGACTTACCCTCTTACCTCTCACTCCAGCCCCTAGGTTTTTTTTCCCATTAGGATGGATTTTAATATGATTTTGAGTCAGATTTTGGCAGTTTCCCCCCAACCACCATCTTGACTTCCAAACAAATGGTCACCTGGAAGAACTTTAAAAAAAGATGGAACTAATCAATTGAAGTCTTCCCCTCTAATTTTGACCGTCAATCTGTCAACAGCCTTGTATGAATTTTCGAAAGGTTCTTGCAAGGGCATTATTTGGATTAATGATGTAATTTAGGGACAATTTAGTGACACGAGGGTTGAACCTCAGCTGAGTGACAAGGAATGGAAAAAAGTAAACCGGTAGGAAGGCTGTGACTAGCTGGTGGGGCGACAGCAGGGGACTGCCCGGGTCACTCTGATTGGCATTGTCACGTCCCCCATTCATCAAGCAAGGCCAGACTTCCCAAATCATTGACCAGATGGGGCAGTGCGTCCTTTTAAACACCTGATATAAAGTCATCCGTCATCTGATAACAGGATCGCTGGGCTGCAGCTGGCTGGGGGTGCCGCAGGCCGAGTGCACATGTGATGGGCTGGAGCCAGGAATGCAGGTTCAGGCGGTCTGCGTTCCCTTGATAGGATTTTCAGTCCTCCACTGGACCATGGAACAGGTGGAAACTGGGAGAGGATGAAAAAATTACCATGTGTTGCAGAGATTAAAGCCTGCCATCCTCAGCACCCCACTTGAATACCAATCAAAGGCAAAGCAACTAAACTTGAGGCACACCCAATTCAGGCTGGGATCACAGAATAAGATTTGAAGGGAAATAGGGGAACCCTGGTTTCCTACAGTAAAGCAAACTGTTTCCTTTTTATGTGCAATTTATTTTCCATGTTTCCTTTTTCCAATTCATATTGTATTGAAATGAGGTTAACTTATTTTCAATGAAAAGATTTTTATGATAGTAGAATATTATTGTTTGACTTATTTTCAATGAAAAAATTTTTATGATAGTAGAATATTATTGTTTAAGTTTTATTTTTGGAGGGGGGAATTTTGGACCGTATGTAGGTGTGCTCAGGGGTTTGGCAAAGTATATATTTTCTGGGGACTGAAGCCAGGTTGGCTGAATGCCTCAGGTACTGCATTACCTCACTAATCTGATATTATTTTTTTTTATACTTGCTGATTTGTTAGACCATATGCACAACTGTGCCATGATCCCACTGCCATTATTCCAACATCCCTTCCTTCCCTGCTTCCTGGAATACTTAGGTTACAGAATTAGAACAACTCTGAACATTAGTTACCTACCTCTACATTTTTTTTCTACACCAAATACTGGAGAGATTTTTCTCTATGAGATTTTTCTCATAAATAAAAAAATATAATAAGAAAAAGAAAAAAAGAATAGAGTTTTTTTTTAAGTGATGGGGAGAAATGGGTGATATTGGTGGTGGGAAAGTTGCACTGGTGAAGGCTGCTGTCCATTCTATACTGAAACTCAGCTACAAACATTTATGTAACCATGGTGCTTAAAAGGAATTTTTTTTTTAAAAATGATATGCTCTAGGCCGCAGGGGTCCTCAAACTTTTTAAACAGGGGGCCAGTTCACTGTCCCTCAGATCGTTGGAGGCCGGACTATAGTAAAAACAAAAACTACGAACAAATTCCTATGCACACTGCATGTATCTTATTTTGAAGTGAAGAAACAAAATGGGAACAAATACAGTATGTGACCTGCGGGCCGTAGTTTGAGGACCACTGCCTAGGGGATCATCAAAAATCATTATTTTATGTTCAGCATAAAGAAAAAATTCTAATGCAACAAAGAGACAAGTTAAGTGCACTTAAACTGAAAGTGTTTATTGCCATGTGAAATATAATTATGCCGATCTTAAAAATTCCCAGTTCAGAAAGTCTCGAGACAGCCTTATTGGAATAAGGACTCATCTTTCACTGGAGACCAAAGCTTTTTCTGAGTTCCATAGAGAAACAGAAAATGGGGTTGTAGAGAAAGTGGTTTTATTTTTCAACCTTGTGGAAACTGTTTTGCAACCCCAACCCTTTCTTCATAAAAATTAAACTACCCTTCAATTGTAGAGTCCATAACTGAGATAGCAAGTTAACTAGAGAAGACATAATCCTCTTATATCCTTAGTGGAATAATATAAAGAAGTTTATTCCACTTAGCATATGACACTTCTCATTGTCACGATACTTTGCAAGGGCCTTTTTGAGTTCATTGTTTGTGTTCTGCCAACAGAGCTCAAGTTTTCTCTCTCACACACACCCCACCCTTATTCACCTCAGATGAGTGATGTGGTAGCTTCATTCTAAATGACTTGTGTTTGCAAGAAACCTTTCCATGGACCTGATATTGCCAGTGTTTTGGGTAAAGTAATTTCTAATTTCTGATGCAGATTCCATATCTACATCTAATTTTCTGTTTCTTCCTACATACTTTTTGTTTTGGTATCTATGTCCTAGGCGATTTATATGGATGCATATGTCTGCTTCTACTTATTTGGAAAATTTAAATTAACTCAAACATATGATAAAAAGACTAGAGTCCTCCTAAATTGATCAAAATTGTATCCTCATTTTCTTTTCTTCACCATACAAATAATTATGGTTTATTTTTTATCTTGAGATGATAACAGAATCTTACAAAGAGGTATCTGCAAAGAACTAGGGGAGACAAATAAATAAGAACTTATGAAGGCCTACATAGGTCAGGAAGATAACTCAATGGCTTTAATACATGCTTTGCATACAACATTCCAGGCTTCGATCCCCTGCACTGCATGGTCCTTGTGGCGATACAAGAAGTCATTCCTGAGCAAAGAGCAGGAGTAGCAGTCCCCAAGCTCCAGCGCTGCTATGTGTGATCCAGAAGAAAAAAGAAAGAAAAAATATAAAGAATGAATGTGAGAAAGGGAGAGGTAAAAAAGCATGAGAGTAAAAGTGAGAGGAAGAACTAAAGAGGGAGAGAGGAAGAAAGAAAAAGAGAGAAAAATTTAAGGGATAGGAAGAAGGGATAAAAGAGAAAAAGAAAGACATTATGTAGAGATGTCATGTGAAAAGCAAATAACTGGTGTTGGAGAGATTGGAAGTTAGATCCACCTGAATTCAAATATTTGACTTGCTAACTCTCTCTAAAAATTGTGAACTAAGTAAAAACTGAATTAACAGAAAGTTGCATAGGAACTACATGGTGATGTAGGAAAGACAAACTAACATATAAATGGCTTAAAACATAGCTAAACCTTTGAATATATGGTCTATTACCATATATCTCAAAGGAGCTAAGTGCATGAGGTAGAGAAGAAAGGCCTCTTCATCTAATGATTCTGAGAAAGCTAGTTATTTGATTTATTATTATTTTTTTCTTCTTTTTTTTGGGTGTCGTGACTCGGATTATTATTATTTTTTATTTATGGGCCACAATTTATTTTTGGGTCACAACTGACAGTGTTAGGGGCTAGTTCCTGACTCTCCTCATGGATTACTCCTGGACATCTTGGGAGTGACCATATGTAGTACCAGGGAGTGAATGGCTACATTCAGGGCAATTGCTCTACCTGCTGTACTGTTTCATTTTAGTTAGCATCATGTCAAAACATAGCAAAACTAAACCACCATATCATACCCATATAGCAAAGTTTATTCAAAATAAATTAAAGACTTTGACATCAGACCTGCATACATTAAATACATTGAAGAAAACAGGAGGAATGATTTGTGATACTGAGCTCAGAGGAATTTTTAATGAGGTGGTCATCTTTCAAAAAAAAATCAAAAGCAGAGATAAATAATACTGCATTAAACTCAGAAGGTTAGGCACAATAAAACAAATGATGTCCCCAGTAAAACTGCATCTTACTGAATGGGGAAAATAATCTATCACACAACAAACCTCAGACAAAGAGGTAACCTATAGGTTAATATAAAGCAGTTCCAAAGCTCAGGAACAAAAACAGATAGTTTCTCAAAGAAGACATATGTGGCCGACAGGCATGTGAAAAAGTGTTTATCCTCAGTGATTAGCAGAGAAATGCAAACCCAAATAATGATGCATTATCTTATACTAGTGAGAAAGATACTCATAAAAAGAATAAAAATAACCGGTGTTGACCGGAGTGTGACAAGAAAGGAATTCTCATATCTAGTTGGGGGAACTAATAACTAGTTTAACCCTCAAACAAAATTGTGCGTGAATATTTTAGAACACAAAGCAATGTTCATTGTCACATAAGTCACAGTAGTTATAATCTGGAAATAAAGTGACCAACAGAAATGAGTGAATGATAAAATCCTGATATGTATATAGACATATATACACACATAATGGTATACTACTCCAATATGAGAAAAAAATGAAATCATGCAGTTTGGTGCAGTCTGGTTGGAGCTGGAGGATAACATATGAAGAGAAGTGCGGTAGGAGGAAATAGATAATCACTGAATGATCTTGTTCCTAAGTGAAATGTATAGAAATGTAGCAGAGGATTAACAATTCCCCCTAGATAAAAGCTCCTGTCATAGTGACAAATGAACAGAGATCTGTGGTGACAAAGAGAGAGGAGTATCATGGGACAGTGGTGGAGGTTATTGATATACTAGTGGGCTGGTACAAGTATAGAACAGAAATATGAAAGTGTTATTAGTCAAGTCATCAAAATAAATTCTTTGAACAAAAATGATATTTTTCTGTGATTAGTCATTTTTAAATTTAAAGAGTTACCTTTATACATTTACAAAATTAAGCCTAATATGGAATATAAATAGCTAATAAAGAGAATGAGCATAATAAGATATCTCAATACTATTCATTTCTCAGTAAACATTGCATGATCATAATAATTTATTTGAAATAATCAGAGGATATTTTTACTTTTCAGTTCAATAATACTCATTGAATACTTTGTGTGGATTGCTATGCCAGGGAGTACAATTAAAGGCTATTTAAGACCAGTGGCTGTGGAGAAATATTAGAATATGTAGGGTGTTTACTAAATACTCATGACCCAGGTTTGATTAGTGGGATCTCCATAAGGTCCTCCAAGGCCCTCAGGTATGATCCCTGTGAGTTGAGCCAGGAGTTAGCCCTGAGAACAACTAGGTATGGCTCAAAACAAAAAGCAAATTAAAACAAACAAAAAAAGATATTCAAGGTTAGAGATATAGTATGGTTAGTGGGTAAGTATTATCTGTCCAACTCTGAAAAAGTTATTTTTATAATGTAATTATTTTTAAAGTTGATGACAATTATCATAATATTTACTAATTTTTCACATAATATTTACTCAAAGTATTGGTGTAATATAAAATGGGACGAAAAATGCTTTGGTCAAAGTGAAATCATTTGCATGTTAGAAGCAAGAGAGTTCAGTGACAAAATGGTAAATTTTCTTAAATTTACTTTAAATTTTAATTACTTTATTTAAACACCAGGGCTACAAGGTTGCTCATAAAACAGTTGATTGTTTTATAGCTACAAAATTGTACATAATTTAATTTTAGTCATACACTGTACAACACCCTCACCTGTCTACATTTTCTGTCACCAGTGTCCCCAGGTTTTATACTGTTCTAAACTGTTGTACAGTTGCTGTGCAACTGAACTATATTTCTGTCCCTAATATCAGTGTTTTAGAATAATCATGCAGAGAAAGAAAAACAATAGCCTAAATCAATATGAAAAATAAAACAGAAATAAGTCTCATTATCATAAGACGATTTGACAACAAAAGCAAGCATGAGATTACAATGAAAAAGAGAAACAGACAAAGCAGCGCTGTGTTCAAATACACCAATAACAAGTATTAAAACAATATGAAAATTTCTCCAGTGTAGGACTAGACAATAGAAGTACTAATAATAGAAGAAATGAAAGTTGATGATAAGCAATGGAACAATAAAGAAAAAGATGAGGTTGTAATTAGAAAATAATCAAAAGAAAGTTCATTAGTAGTATTAATATCAGAACATTAGAATTTAGAATATAAAAACAGGATGAACTACCAAAAAAGGGCTGAAATAATATATTTAAAGGATCAAAAAGATAAAATGTAAATCTAGAAATGAATGTATAAAGTTTTGTTAAAATTCACCTCATAGGTGTGGTTGCATTCTTTTTGTGTGTGACACTGAAATTGAATTAACAAGAGCCAAACACATTCTTTTTTTTTTTGTGCCAAACACATTCTAACATAGAGATTTTTCTAAAAATGTGATATTGCAGAGCTAGAGTGATAACACAGTGTAAGACGTTTGCCTTACATGCTGCTGACCCAGATCAGACCTGGATTTGAACCCTGGCATTCCATATGGTTCCCTGAACCTGCAAGGAGTGATTTCTGAGCACAGAGCCAGGAGTATCCCCTGACCACCTCTGGGTGTGACTTAAAAACAAACAAAAACAAAAAAAAATACCTCTGTGATGTTGAAAATGCAAAGTTATAAAATATTATCTATTGTTATTTATATAAATTTAATGACTTGTTATCATAGTATCATTCTTATACATTCTTCACATGCATAATGTATCACATATTATGTTGAAAAACTGAAAAAATTCTCAATGAAAAAGATAAATCTAAGTTCATAACTGATGACCTCTGAAAAAAAAGAGTAATTATCACTGAAACACCAGTAAAATTCCATCAAATGCAAAACTCATTTTCAAAGAATTAGGGGATATTGATGGAAATAAATATAAGTGATTCAGCTCTAAAGGCATCAGCAACAATAAAAATAATATTGAAGAAGTCTATGTAACTAGAGTTGGTTAACTGTTTAAATATATATTTAAAGAAAATGCATCACATTGTTGACAAAGTTGATCTTAATACATCTGTTTTTATATAAGCAAAAGCAAGGTTATTGAAAAATTTAAAAAAAGCACAAATAAAATAGAAAAGAAATAGAAAAGAAAGACAAAAGTAAAGGGATAGTAGCAAGCACATTTGTAATATATATAATATATATATATATTTATATATATATATAAATATAATATAGTATTAGTTTGAATCAGGCCAGCTCCATAAGCTCACTCTTTTCTCAAAGAAGATGTAAACCAGGCCATGAAAGGCTATGCCTACTCAGGTCCATGCAACTCATCTTAGCTGGCCATCTTAGGAGCGGGTGGGACAAGCCCCCACCTTGCCAAAGTCAGGCTTGCTGCCTCCATCACCCAGAGTTACTGTTTTCCCAATGGTCTTGCACCTCTGTGACCCTCTACTTTGGGGACACTGATCTGACCACATTTTAGGTATGATAGTTTTTGGTCTGATCTTTTCAGGACTTTTTTTTGAAGAAATTGCAGGCATCTTTCCTCTATATTGTCCTTCTTTTGGAAAGCCTGGCAGCTGTAATAATGCCCATATATGCTGGCACCATGTTTGAACTGGGCCAGCTTCATAGGCTCACTTTGCTCTCTAACAAGATGTAAACAGAGCTGTGAAAGATTATGGCTATACCGACCCACACAGCAGAAATCTAGTCATCTCAGGAGCAGAGGGAAGGCCAAGCCCCCACCCTACCAAAGCCATGCTTGTTGCTTCCATCACCCAGAATCATCATTTCCATGATGGCCGTGCCTCATCTGTGACCCACTACATTTCCTTTTGGAGACACTGATCTTAACACATTTAGGTTATGCCAGTTTCTGGGCTGATATCACCAGGGCTTTGGGGAGCAAGTGTGGGCAACCTCTCCCCATACCTTCCTTTTTCTTTAAAGTCTTGCAGTTAAATGTACACCCATAAAATTCATGGTGTCAGGATAGTGATTTGAAATGCTGGATAGTTTCATCTGTTTGAAGCTGTCATTCTTTTTTTTTTTTTTTTTTTTGGATTTTGGGTCACACCCAGTGATGCTCAGGGGTTACTCCTGGCTATTCGCTCAGAAGTCGCTCCTGGCAGGCACGGGGGACCATATGGGGAACCGGGGGATCGAACCGCAGTCCGACCTAGGTTAGCTCACGGCAAGGCAGGCACCTTACCTTTAGCGCCACCGCCCAGCCCCTGAAGCTGTCATTCTTAAAAGGACATCCCAATTAACAGAATAGATAGCTAACAACAAGAGCTTACTAAACTTTCTGTCATTGTATTAATAAATTCCTTGGAAATACAATAATTTTCACTAATGTACTTGCTACTATATTTTTATTTTTCCTTTCTTTTTCCCTTTCTCTTTCATTTCTATTCTTTACATTTTTTTCAATAACTTTGCTTTCATTTACCTGGAAGCATATGTATTATGACCAACTCTGTCAATTATGTGACACATTTTCTTTAAATAAATAAATGATCAACAAATTAAAATTTTTACATTTCCAATGAAGCAATTTATACAATGGCAGAAGGTTTAGTAAATGCATGTTGCTAGCTGTTCATTCTGTTAAATCGGAGCGTATCTTTAAGGTTAGGGTATAGAACAAAAGAGGCAACAAGCATTGCTGGGAATTGGGTCTTGGTCCACATTTTCCTTCTGAGATGGTCAGCTTTGAGCTGTACGGGTCAGTGTAATCATAATCTTTCACAGTTTCATTTACATATCATTTCAGAAAAAAGTGAGTTTATAGAGCTGTCCTGGTTTAAACATCAACAACAACATTTTTATTTGAGAATAAAATTAATGATAGAAGACAGGTCAGTTTGCTACAGTACCTCTGGGTATTTTGTAGCACAGAAGTCTCCCTCAAGGTTTCCTGAAAAACTTGCAGTTTCACTCCTGGGGGACACAACCTGCCAATTTGATTATTCTTTTATGGAAAACTGGAGAATTCAAAAAGATAGAACTTAACTTATTTGATTCACAACTTTTAATATATTCCCTTATAAATCCTGTCTATAATATTTTACTACAACTGTGTAAAAGATTAGTTAACAAAAATTGCATTTCTTTTACCTTATGTTGTAAACTAAATGTTATATACTGTCAAAACTATATAAGGTTTCAAAGGGTTTCAGCTATATTTGTGATTTTGCTGCTGTTGTTTTGGACCACACCTGGTGGCACTCAGGCATTACTTCCTGGCTCTGAGCTCAGGAATCACTCTTGGTGGGCTTAGGGAACCATATGGTATGATTGGAAATCGATCCCAGGTCAGCTGTGTGCAAGGTAAAAAAAACAAAACAAAAACAAAATGTCCTCCTTGTGTTATCGCTCAGATCTCTATACTTGTAATTCAATTTAAATTAGAACTGAAACCAGCAATAAGATGTTCTTATGGAATTCTAATTTTGTAGAAGATGTTTTCTAGGCACTGAAGATACTATACAGAGTGGATTATGATTTCTGCTTCAAAATACAGTCAGTTCTGAGGCTGGAGAAATAGTACAGGAGGGAATGTGCTTGCCTCACAGGTTACTACTCCAGGTGGCATCTCTAGCCCCATATGTATCCCTGACAAGGATAGTCCCTGAGCACTGCTGGATGTGGCCAAAAAGGTAAAAGCAAAATAACAAAAGGACAGGCAATAGCACAGCAGGGAGGGCATTTGTCTTATACTTTGCCAACCCAGGTTTGATCCTCAACATCCCATATGGTTCCCTGAACCTTCTAGGAGTGATTCCTGAGCCCCATGGGTTGCAGCCCAACCCCTCCCAAAACACTCAAAACAAAAACCTAAAGCAACAAAATCCCCAAAAGAAACTGAACATCATTTTACAAATTAAGTCCTTTTAAATTTTAGTAGTGTAACATTTAGTAATTCTATTAAATTGTTTTATTGTTATTGTTACTACTGTGAAGAGAAATGGGTAACTTGGATGTTCTAATAATAAATGTAAATGGTTTACTTATTAAATTGCATTTAATTAGTATATTAGATGTAAATTACTGATTCCCATGCTTAGGGGCTACTCCTGACTGTGTGTTAGTGGTGGCTAATGAGGTTGTTCCTGACGGTACTGGGCACCATTCGTTATTAGGATCAAATCTGGGTTGGCTTCCTGCTTGCAAACCAAATGCTTAGCCCACTGAATTATCTCTTGGGCTTCAAATATGAATTTTAAGTGCATTACTTAATAAAAGATACCATGTTGCACGAAGACTGACTTTAATAATCAAAACTAAGCAGAACCTCAAGGTTCAACAATGAACATGCCTGGAGCTTATAGTTGATCCCGTGACAGTATACTTCAAGGGTGAGGAAACCCTGTATCTCTTAGGCAGAGGGAATTTTCATTCTAATTTCCCCAATAGTTATTGTGTCCATGCAGAAAAACAAAACAAAACAAAACAAATGCACACACACACAGCTTGTCACATCACTCCCCCTATTCCTTTTTTTGGTTTTGTTTTGCTTTGGGTTTTTTTTTTCTTCTTTTAAATTTATATTTATAGCTTCTAGACAGGGGCTCCTTCCCGTTTTATTTTCCAACAGAATCATAGTACAGGAATCATCTTCTTCTACCTCATACATTGAGGAAATGGGGAAGGAAAGAAAAAAAGTGAATGGTACCAGAGGCAAGCAGTCTCACAAATAGAGTGGAAATAAAAAATGATCAGACCTAAACACCAAACCCAAAGTCAGGGACAACAGAATCAAGATACCCAATCTACAACAAGCTATATATAGTGAGGGGAACTGTTACACTGGCAGTCTAGGGGGCTACGGGTGGAGATATGGGGTGCATGCTGGGAAGAATGTCAGAGGGAGCCAACACTGGCGATGGGAATGTCCCTAACTTACTGTCACTATGTACCTTAAATAAAACTGTGTAAGATTTGTAATTCACATTGATCTCAATAAAAATTATAGAAAGTATACCGTGCTGTATATTATTAAATATAATTGAACATTAAATCTGATTAAATAATAAATCTAGATGATAAGTCTGTACTGATTCCTTCTCCTTTTATTTATTTATTTATTGTTGATTTCTGGGCCACACCCAGGAGTGTTTAGACACTACTCCAAGATATGTTGATTGGGTGACCGAGTAGTCTTTTCTTGCATGCAAAGCATTCCAGCCCATTGAGTTCCTTCTCCAACCCCTCCCTCTTTTAATTATTTTCTCACATGAAAGTCTCTCACTTGGGTAAATGGTTCCAGTATTTTTAATTATTAATTAATTAATTAGGGTCTATACTTGGTAGTGCTCAGGGGTTACTTCTGACACTGTGCTCAGGAGTTAGTCTTGACAATGCTCAGTGGACCATATGGGATGTTGAATATAGAACTTGGCAGTGTGGAAGGCAAGCACCCTACTATCTCTCCAACTCAGGTCCAAGGATATTGTAGCAAAAATTGCACTGATAAAATCAGCCTTTGATGGGCTTGTAATAAAGAACTAATTTGAGAACTAGAATGCAAGATATTACATATAATATATTTATATTAAACATTATTAGAAGGCCCTATATATATTTCTAAATCTCTATACTGTATCTACCTATCTATCTATCTATCTATCTATCTATCTATCTATCTATCTATCTATCTATCTATCTATCTATCTATCTATCTATTATCTATTTATATACCTATCAACCTATATGAAACTAAATTTAGATAATAGAGATAGCAAAAAGTAATAAAGAACCTGAGAGTGAATTATAACTCACAGGATTAGAAATAAAAAAAAAACCCAAAATAAATGAAAGGTCATTCTAAAGATTTTTCATATTTTTGTGAAAATTTTCAGTTAATTGCTTTAAAATATTTCTCATGAACACTATAATGCACATTAACATTTAATTATTTTCATATATATTGGAATGCTCTAAAAAGCTATTTAGAGCCTTTTACAATGATTGACACTATTTACAATTCCCATTCCTATTCAGTAAAGCATTTTTTGTGTGTTTTTGATAGGCTTGAGGGACTATATAGGATGCCAGGGATTAAACCCAGGTCGGCCTTGTTCAAGGCAAAAGACTTTTGTTCTGTGCAATCACTCTAGCCCTCAAATAAAATAGTTTATAGTTTAAAAAACATTAAGTAAAATGGTTCCTTTCAAACAGAATCACATATTTTAATATTAAAATTTTGCTTAATTAGTTTAATTAAGCTTACTTAATTAATGTTGCTTAATTAAAGTGAAATGTAATTGTACAATAATAACCTAGAGGATAGATACCAGAAAGATAGTATATTGGGTAAGTATGTTGCTTTGAATGTACACAACCCAGGTTTGATTTCTGTCATCTTATCTGGTCCCCTGATTCCTACCGGGAGTGACTTCTGGGCACAAAACCAGAAATAATCCTTGAATACTTCTGGGTGTGACCCCCCCAAACAGCAACAACAACAACAACAACTATAACAACAATAATAAAAGAAAAGAAACAAAAGAAAACTCAGGAAATGCTCCAAGAGAACTCACTATTTGTGGCAGGTTTCAAAGCATGCTTCCGTATTGCTACAAAATCCAACATATCTATACAAAGAAGTTAAATGTAACTTCCTTTTGCAGAATAAGTAAGGATTAGAATTAATAGATAAACTGTTTGATTAAGTCACCTCTGGTATTTTAAATAGCTATTCATTAGAACAAGCTATGGGGTATAATTCATAGTTTTCATTATACAATTCATATACTCATTTGGCATGCAAAAAAACCCTGAATTCAAAGTCAGAGGGAGAGAGATAGACACAGAATAGTCTCACTCATCTATGGGCTTTAAGTAAAATAAAAGACTTTATTGTATTAATACTCAGAGGCTATAGAGATGAGGGAAGGAAGGATCAGTCCACAGTATGATGCTTACAATAAAAAGTGGTGAGTGTAGTTAAGAGAAATAACTAAACTGACAACTATCATAACAATGCAAATGAATGAGGGAAGTAGAATGCTTGTCTCAAATACAGGCAAAGCAAGGAATAGGGGAGGAGGGAAATGGAAGGCATTGATGGTAGAAAGGTTGAACTGGTAAAGGGGGTGTTCTGTGTATGTCTGAAATCCAACTACAATCATGTTTGTTATCATGGTGCTTAAATTAAGGTATTATTAAAAAAAAAAAAGCCCTGAATTCAATTTCAGGCACTGCATATATCACTCCTTCCCCCACTCTAGAGGCAGCTGTGGTGGCCCTCACACATGCTCCTTAAGGCCCACAGCATCAACATTAGGGCCAAGAACCACAATCAGTGGCCTCCATCGCCCACTCCCATTCTATCACACCACAGTACAGTATTGATCTTATCAAAGGAGAGGTTCATAATCAGACAATAGACATGAGTCTGAGACCAAATGGAGGTTTGATAGTCCCAAGTGAGATAATTTATTTTTACTTTATTTTTGAAAACTTTTATTATAACACCATGGTTTCCCAAGTTATTTATAATATAGTTGTTTCGGGCATTAAGTGTAACAACACCAGTCCTACCACCAGTGAGGTTACACTATATAAATATTCCCAGTTTTATGGGAGATTTTTTAACAACAGAAAATGATTATGTCCTTACCCATAGAAACAGCTTCAATTTCAAAGAAATTGGCTGTGTAAAGGAGATTAAAATATATGTCAGGGGCTGGTGTATAATGGAGTTTTACAAAAAGTCAGGGGCCGGAGTGGTGGCACAAACTGTAAGATGTCTGCCTTGCCTATGCAAGCCTATGACAGACTGCGGTCCCATATGGTCCCCCAAGCCAGGAATAGTTTCTGAGTGCATAGCCAGGAGTAACCTCTGAGCATCACTGGGTGTGGCCCAAAACAAAACAAAACAAAACAAAACAAAAGTAAAATTTGTGATCCATGGTAAAAGTCTTTTTAACATGGACACTTGAAGAAATCTAATGGAAAATTGAATAGTTTCATTTGTCTTTTTTTTTTTTTTTTTGGAGGGGTGCTTATTCCTGACTCTGTAATGAGGAATCATGCTGACTAGTGAGCAGAGCACTATATGGGATGCCAAAGAATGAACCTGGGTCTGCTATGTGCAAAGCAAATGTTGTACACACTGTACTATCTATCTGTCCCATTATTTTATTTTATTTTATTTTATTTTATTTTATTTTATTTTATTTTTTTTGGTTTTTGAGTCACACCCGGCAGTGCTCAGGGGTTACTCCTGGCTCCATGCTCAGAAATTGCTCCTGGCAGGCACGGGGGACCATATGGGGCACCGGGATTCGAACCAATGACCCTTTGCATGAAAGGCAAATGCCTTACCTCCATGCTATCTCCCGGGCCCCAGCCATTATTTTATTTTTAAGGTAGAGTGACTGGACATGAATAAATAAGTATTAATAAAGAGCTTTAGTTGTTTTACAATAAAAATACCCACATAAATACTTACAGCATAGGGCCAGTAATAGTATAGCAGGCAAAGTGCTTGCCTTTTATAAGCTGATCTGGATTCAACCACCAGCATGCCATATAGTTCCTTGAGCCCTGCTCAGTGAACCCTAAGAAAGAGACAGGAGTAAGCTCTGAGCACGACTGGGAATGGGTCCCAAATAGACAAAACTTCCCCTCAATCCTCCACTAAAGCATTTGATATAAATTTGAGATGTTCCTATGTCCCACAATAGCCGCAATATCAGCCACAGTGCTTGGCACTCTTGAATCTCAGTGGCCACATATGGATAATTTTCAATACTGTTGTCCAGTAGGAACATGCCAGTTTAGACCTCAGTATGTATTTGAAGCCACTTAATGTTTAGAAACAAAAGAAACAGAAAGATCAACAAGCAACAAGAGCTGAGGAAATCTGACAATGACAAATAATTTCACTGCAAGATACAATATTTTTCACCAATTTCTTAGTTCTGTATTGTTTTTTCTTCCCTTTTCCTTTTCTTTTTTTAATTTTCTTTTTCTTTTTTTGGGGGGAGGGGCACATCCATTTGATGCTCAGGGGTTACTCCTGGCTAAGCGCTCAGAAATTGCCCCTGGCTTGGGGGGACCATATGAGAAGCTGGGGGATCGAAGCGCAGTCCTTCCTTGGCTAGCGCTTGCAAGGCAGACACCTTACCTCTAGCGCCACCTCGCCAACACCCTTTTCTCTTTTTATTGATGCTTTTGCTCCCATTTACTGGAAACAAATATATCATGGTCAACTATGCTACACATGGTCTTTAAGTAGAGTAATTTATATATAAAAATTGAGGGTGATGTAGTCTTGTTCTGCCTCATAAATTGAGGGAAAGAAAAGTGAATGATACCAGGAGCAAACAGTCACTTGAACATTGAGTGGAAATAAAAAATGATCAAACCTAAATAACAAATGCAAAGTCAACAACAATAGAATCAAGACTCCCAATCTATAAGAAGCTATACACAAAGGGGATCTGTTCCACCAGCCTTGGACTAGGGGGTGGTATGGGAGGAGGGCATGCTGGAAAGAGTGACAGAAGCATGTTGGGAACTATGGCAGAGGGAATTCAACACTGGTGGTGGGCATGGCCCTAATTCACTTTCACTATATACCTTAAATATAATGTGAAGACTTGTAATTTACATGTATCACAATAAAATTATAAAAAAAATTGGGATGATTTAGAATATGTGTGGGTGCAGATTCAATGTTATAGAATTTGGGATTGTTTGAATTAGATATTAGGAGATTTAAAAATGATTGAAATAAAACATCCATATGTTCAATGGACAGGGAAAGAGGAATGAGTTGAAATTTTTTAGAGGAAGCTGAGTTAACATGTCTCAAGATGATTTTGAATGAAGTGACCTGTTAACAGGGTTCCACCTAAATGACTGATTGGATCAATTTGTCAGTCTATAGCCAGTTATGCTGGCAAAGAATGCAAATGTAAGTTTTCTGATTAGAGGAAGTACTCCTTTAATTAAACATCAAGTAGGATTATAAACTCTATCCTTAAAGGTCTTTCAAATTGAAGTAGAAGGATCTATAGATTGAATGAGCTAATCAGTCTATGAATATTTATTCAGTACCTAGTTGTTTCTTGTATTGAACTATACAAAAACAGTGGCCCAGACAAGAGAATCAAGTCAAATACATTTTAGCTTCTTAAGGATTGAAATGTGTCTCTTCCAAAACTTAATTTAATATAATTTCATCTTCAATATTACTTGTGGATATGATCTCATTTGGAAACAGCATTTTTATTTGTTGGCATATATCAGGTGAGATGTTTAGGTAATGCTTTTATCTAATATAACTGGAGTCCTTACAAGAAAGGAAATCTAGGGCTGGAGAGATTCTAAAGAGGGTTAAGTTGAGGTATGTGCCTTGCAGGTGGCTGACTTGGTTTAATTCCTACCACCAATTGTGGTTGCTTGAGTACCACCAAGATTCATCTCTGAAAACAGTATCAAGAAAATACTCTGAGCACAGCCAGGCATGCTCTCAAAATGGCAAGGGAGGGGAGGAAGAAGAATCTGAATCAGAGATAAGATGCACATGTGAAGAGAGAAGTTCTGGTGAAGGTGATCCTCATGATCAGATCAATTCACATACAATCACAGGAGAGCCAAAAATGATTGGTCACTGCTAGCAGTAAGGGAGATACTTGCAAGAGAGTCTGAGATACGTTGTTGTATGATCTTAGTTCTTATTGGGAAGAGACTGAATTATGGCACCGATGAGGACCAAAAGTCTGACCAGTGGAGATAATGCAGTGGAATCTCCTTAATTGTCCGTCAACTTCCTCTTCCTTATGTTACTAAAAAATATAGTTCCATAACCTTTGCCTCTTATTTGCTGGAAAGGCAAAGCATGTCTGTTGTATACTCTTCAATTGAGTATACTCACTATTCTCCCTCACAAAGATCTATGAATTTCCTGAAATTTTACTAGAACATGTTATAGTATCCTGTCTCTGCTGGACATGAAAAACAAATCACTTCTCCTCTCTTCAAAGTTTGCTTCCTTTCCAGCCTGTGTGGGGGGACATCCTTTTCAAATTAAGTTTACTTTCATGCTAATAAAGTCCTTATTTTTATATAGTTTTTTCCTATGTATTATTATTATTATTATTATTATTATTATTATTATTGGATTTTGGGCCACACCCAGTGACTCTCAGGGGTTACTCCTGGCTATGAGCTCAGAAATCGCTCCTGGCTTGGGGAACTATATGGGATGCCAGGAATCAAACATCGGTTTGTCCTGGGTCAGCCGCCTGCAAGGCAAATGCTCTACCACTGTGCCATCGCTCTGTCCCCTTTCCTGTACATTTTTGAGAACAGACCTGACCCACAAGAACAGGCAAAAAAAAAATAACACTAAGGAAGATCTCATCAAAGTAAAAAAAAAATTTTTAGAACAAAGGGAACATCAACAGAGGGAACAGAAAGCTGATAATTTTGGAAAAGGTATTCACAAATAAAAATCTAATAGGGTAAATCTTTAATATATAGAAGAATTTGAAATAGTTCAATATTACAAAAATAAAAAACATAGCTAAAAGAGGGGAAAACAAACTGAAAACCTTAATTTGATGTATTTATTTATGTATAGTTTTTTTTTACCTTTTCATGATTTTATTTCTTTAATTTAACTAATTTTATTTTATTGAGACATTGGGATTTATAAAGTCCTTAATAGTTGGATTTTAGACATACAATGAGTCAGGGACAATCCCACCACAGTGTCCACCTCCCTCCAACAGTTTTCCCAGAGTGCATCCTATATCACCAGCCAATGCTCCTTGGCCTATCAGTATAACAGGTCCATTTTAACATTGTTAAAGTTTGGGCCTCTTGATTCCATTGTTGTTGCCTTTGACTTGGCTAGTTCATTCTGTCTTTTTTTTTTTTAAACACTCCCAATGCACCTGAGACCACTTAGCCCCTGGCTTTGTTCTTTTCATATTTGTGTTTCTCCTCTTCTACTCAATTTCTTAGGGGAAGGCCCTCATGCTGCCCTGGCACTGCGGCTTCAGCAGGGTAGTGGTGGCTTGGCCTGCCCCCATCTCCTACCATAATTGTAAGCTTTCAGTGGCATGGCTGGTATACCCAGGATTTTTCACTACTTGGTTTGCACCTGGTTTTAGAAAAGAGTGAGTCTTTGGAGAGCTGGTTCAGTGTGAACTGAACTACTGAGTTTGTGAGCATGGCTACCGAGTTTGCTTCTTTGTATTTAATATTCCTTTTTGATCCTGCTGCTTTCAGTATTCTGTTCAAAGTTGTGTTTTGAGTCCAAATGCTGCACAGATACTGCTACTGCTGAGGGTTATCAAATCTTTCATTTGGGGGAAGGAGGCCTCTTTAGTTGACTCTTGGCAAAATTAAGGGCTTACTCCTTTTTTACTCAAGGGACAGTGTGGAATCCTGAGGCTAGAATATGGGCTTGCTATATACACAAGACAATGTCCCTAACAATTTTATTATGGTTGTGGTCCAAGCAGCAATAACTTCTGACAAAGTGTTAACATGGTGGATGGAGCAGGTCATGAAGAGTCATAACTATTGGCTGACCAGAAGGACACAGAGTTATACTAGGGCATTTTTTTTCTGGTTTGTTGTTGTTTGTTTGGTTGGTTTGTTTGTTGGTTTGAGTGACATCTGTTAATTCCTATGGCATACTTCTGGCTCTGCATTCAGGAATTAATCCTGATGGTACTCAAGAGATGAGATAGGATGCTGAAGATTGAATTCAGGTTGGCTACATGCGAAGCTAGTCTCTGAGCAGTGTTTCCTTTTTTTTTTTTTTTAATAATTTTTATTGTGGCCAATGTGAATTACAGATCTTTCACAATTTTATTTCAGGTACATAGTGACAGTGAATTAGATCCATTCCAACCACGAGGGTTGACCTACCTCTGCTCCTGTTCCCAGCATGCTTCCCCTGTTTCCACCCTTTGCCCCCTGGACTGCTAGTATGACAGGTCCCTTTTGTATATAGATTGTTGTAGTTTGGGTCTTTTGATTCTATGGTGATTGAATTTGGTTTGGGTATTTAGGTTTGATCATTTTTTATTTCCACTCAATCCTCAGGAATCCTGAGCAGTGTTTCTATGCCCAATTCTCATGTCCTTGAAATGTTTATTCTATTCACTGTTCTATAATTCATTTCATCTATCCACTTTTCTATATTTCATTTCATCTAGGATGATTGAGTTCCATGGAAACATCACTATACACTCTTCAGATTCTGGTGGGTGAAGTACTGTGGAGATATACTTTTCTCAGGGCCTGTCCCAAACAGGCCTCTGAAAACCATTTATTTGAAGTAGGGGCTGTGTCATTTGTTTGTTTGTTTTGTTTTTGGGTCAAACCTGGCAGTGTTCAGGGGTTTCTCCTGGCTCTGTGCTTA
>PVKC010012187.1:0-23984 GCA_004027635.1 Crocidura indochinensis
TGGACAATATATCCTATATGGGAGGATTAGGCTGTGCAAAGCAGTGCTGGAACTACTCCTCACTCTGTGCTACTCCTGGTGGTGCTGGGGGGCCCTGTAAGGTGCTGGGGACCAAGCTGGGATCTCTGCATGCAAGATAAGAGCAGTACCCGTGTATCATTTCTCCAGTACCCCTAATCCTTGAAGTTTTTATTCAAATCCCACCTACTGAAGCCTTCCTGGATGCCCTCCCTCCCTACTGCCAGCTGGGTATTGTCTTTTTTTTTTTTGGCCCGGCAGCACATAGGGTTTACTCCTGGCTCTATGCTCAGAAATCACTCTTGGCAAACAGAAATTGAACCCAGGTTTGTCCTGGGTCGGCCATGTGCATGACAAACACCCTACTGCTGTGCTATCTTGCCGACCCCTGGGTATTGTCTTTTGCAGTGCACCCTCATGAGGCATTCACGCTGTCTCTCCTTCCACTGTTGCAGATTGTTCACCCTTAGGAGAGGAGGGTCCCTTCTAATTTTTCAAAAGTCCTCAGCACCCCGGACAGTACTGGGCAGAAAGATTTCTCAAGAAGCTTTCGCAGATTGACTCTGTGACTGTCTAGAAGGAGATCAGAGGGAGCAGAGAGATAGTACAGTAGGTAGGGTGCTTGCCTTGTATGCAGAGACCCGGGTTCAATCACTGGTATCCCATATGTTTTGTTTGGGGGCCACACCCAGTGACATTCAGGGATTACTCCTGGCTATGCACTCAGAAATTGCTCCTGGCTTGGGGGACCATATGGGGGACACTAGGGATCGAATCACGGTTCGTCCTAGATCAGCCATGTGCAAGGCAAATGCCCTACAGCTACGCTACTTCTCCAGCTCCTCATGAGTGATCTTTTAGCACAGGGTGATAGCAAGCCCTAAGCACCTCCATATGTGGTTCCAAAACAAAATAAAACAATAAATAAAAGGAGATCAGAGGCTATGGACCTCTGGGGCAATCCCAGCTGTAGCAATGGTCTAATTCACTTTTTATTATTGCATTTTGATAATGGTGGGGACCAGATCCAGGAGCCTCACACATCCAAGTGCTCCATGTCTCTCAGCCCCCACTTTTTTTGGGGGGTCGGAACACACCTGGTGTTGCTCAGGGATTATTCTTGTCTCTGCATTCAGAAATCAGTTCTGGAGAAGTACAGGGAACCATATGGGATGCTGGGAATTGAACCTGAGTTAGTTGTATGCAGGCGGAGTAGGAGGGGAAGTAAGTGCCTTCCCTATTGTACTATATTTTCTGCACCAGTGCCCACTCTTGAGTTTTCAGAACCAAAGCGTTTCCAGCTGGAGGTTCCCAGGAGCAGCCATAGAGTCCCCTGAACAGTGTTTGGGCAGAGGGGGACAGAACTCTCCCAGCTTTAATGGCCCCAGGCTTATCCTCCCCCTAACCTACTACGACTCAGGCTGAGTAAACAGAGATTGGGGGTGCCTCTCCACTGAGGAAAATTCCCCAGGGAAAGCAGCATTGGGGATTTCCCTGCAGGGAAATGGAAAGATAATTGCCAGGTACAGCTCAGGCAGGAATGACAGGAAAGAGAAAAAGGAAGCCTAGCAAGAGGGCTGGAGAAACCCAGGGGCAGGAAATGCCAGGAGAGTCAGATCCAAGTCTGGTAGGGGTGACAGACCAGCCACTGTCCCTACTCCCGTCCTGCACACTCTGGCTCCTGCCCTCGGGGCTCCTCAAGGCCTCCAGTATCTCCACCTCCACCATCTCCTGTGGGCAGCTGAGCCAGCCGATTTCCTCTGAAGCCCCACTAGGGCCCTCTGGCTCCTTGGCAAGGCTGCCCCTGCACCCCCACCCTGCCCTTGATCTGATTTGGCATGTCTGTGGGCACTGGCTGCTGTGCCTGATGCGGTTTTCAAAGCAAGAAGAATTCATTAGCTCTGCGGGCTGCAGCTAGGGGTTCTCACACATTGACAGAGGCCAAGCCGCATCAAACCCCAAAGCCCACTGCTCTTCTGGACCCTGCCCAAGCTGCCTCTTCTCTGACCAGCCTTTGTTGTGCCCTGTGGCACAAGGCACAGCAAAGTAGGGAGCCAGCACACACTTAAATCTTTTGGATGTTGGATCCCATTTTCAGGGCTCATTCCTGACTTTGTACTCAGGTATCACTCCTAGGGCTGGAATGATAGTATAGTGGCACTTGTCTTGCATGGGGGTTGACCTGGGTTCTATCCTTGGCATCTCATTTGATCCCATGAGTCCTGTTAGAAGTGGGTTCTGGGTGTGGCCCAAAAATGAAAACAAAGCAATCAAAAAGGGATAACTCCTGGGGCCCGGCGGTGGCGCTGGAGGTTAGGTGCCTGCCTTGCCTGTGCTAGCCTAGGATGGACCGATCCCCTGATTTCTCATATGGTTCCCCAAGCCAGGAGCGACTTCTGAGACTTCTGAGCGCATAACCAGGAGTAACCCCTGAGTGTCACCGGGTGTGGCCCAAAAACAAAAACAAAAACAAAAAAGGGATAACTCCTGACAGGGCTCTGAGGATTATTACCTGTAGTGCTGGGGATTGAACCCAGGTCAGTTGTGTTGAAAGCAAGTGCCACAGCGACACTCCTTATAGTGTGAATTTTCCCTCTGGTATCTGCTGTCCTTCACTAGTTCTGATTCCCCTGACCTTAGGCTCAGAGGCAATCACAAGCACCCTGAGGTGTTCCCCTCACTCAGGTAGACCCTTCTTGGGTGTCCTGGGAGCCTGCTTCCAAATCCCTAGGGGTTGTACAGAACACCTGTCCACACAGGGGCCCCTCTCCCTGGTACTTTTTGACAGGCGCCCTTGGAAAGTGCTTCGTGCTGCCACCTGCTGCCCAGTTGCCCTCACTGCATGTTTGGTGCTATCTGGATTGGTTCAGATAACCCAGAGACAGGGAGGTCAGAGGGAGTGCCAGGCTGAGTGAGATAGGTTTGGAAAAAGGGTTGATGTAGGACCGACTGTTTGTGAAATGGGAGAGGTTTGGGTGGAGTAGAGTGAAAGGGCAGCAAAGGACGAGGGGGTGAGGGACAGCGGGCACTCCAGTGCCAGGGAAGGTGGGGGGGAGGAGGGAAGGCTCTCTTTGTGCCAGGAAGGCAGAGCCCAACTGGCCAGCACCCAGTGCTGCAGGCCACTCCTTCTCCACTCCCCCAGCCTCTCCCTACACCGGGTACCGTCCTCTTGTCCGCTTATCTCAGACTCTGAGTCTGCTGGGCTGGACGTCCTGTGTTTATTTCTGGAACACAAAACAGTACCGCTTGGGGAGTGGGGTGGGGGCAACAGGTTCTTTTGTGAGTGGGAGTCCAGACACCAGGCTCCAAGCCCTCTCCATGAGCAGAGACTGCTGGAGGGTGAGACTGCCCAAGGACTGGAAACTGGCCAGATCTCAAATCAATGCCACCTCCTTCACTTCCTGCCTGTGTGACCTTGGGCAGGTCACTAACCTCTCTGAGTTCATTGCCTCATGGAAAAATGATAGTGATGGTGCGTGCCTTGCTGGGGGTGATGTGGATTCATTGAGAGACTGTAGATGAGCCTCGGGTTGTTTTTAGCACCAGCTAGGCTCACTCCTCTCCCTGGGCTCCCCACCCCCTGAGAGCCTGTGCCTGACATCTTGGGGAAGCCAAAATCTCCCAGCTCTTGGAGGCAGGGGAAGTAGAGGGGCATTTAATTTTTGAGACAATTTCCTCTGAACCTCTGAGGAGAGGCTGAGGCCAGAAATGCCAGGGTTGGAGCTGCATGCATGAGTGAGTAGGGCACTTGCCTTGTACGGGGCTGACTTGGGTTCAATCTCTGGCATCCCATATGATCCCCTGAACATCACCAGCAGTAATTTCTGAGTGCAGAGCCAAGCTAAACCCTGGGCATTGTGCCAGAAATAATCCCTGTAATCCCTGATCATTGCCAGGTGTGGTCCAAAAACCAAACCGAACCAAAACAAAAAAGAATTGCCAGGGTTGATGTTCTTCCCTTCTCTTTAATTTTTTTTGTTTTCTTTTTGTTTTTTGTTTTTTTGGCCACACCCGGTGACGCTCAGGGGTTACTCCTGGCCATTCGCTCAGAAGTCGCTCCTGGCAGGCACGGGGGACCACATGGGGAACTGGGAGATGGAACCGTGGTTCGTCCTAGGTTAGCGCAGGTGAGGCAGGCACCTTACCTCCAGCGCCACCGCCCGGCCCCCTTAATTTTTTTTTTTATTGTGGTCACACACAGCAGTGCTGGGGACCCCTTATGGTCAGCCCCTATGATGTTCTCCCAAAAATGCAGACTTGATGGTACAGAGCTGGGGGCCACCATGTGGGGCTGGGATTGAAATTGGGGCCTCTCACCCTGTAGGCAAGTG
The DNA here is from genome assembly GCA_004027635.1 of Crocidura indochinensis. Lineage (NCBI taxonomy): Eukaryota > Metazoa > Chordata > Mammalia > Eulipotyphla > Soricidae > Crocidura > Crocidura indochinensis. The sequence goes on from PVKC010012187.1 coordinate 4,350, forward strand.
CTCTGTCATTTGAGCTCTCTCCTTGGCCCATGGCTGATGAGTTTGTATGTTCGGTTTTGTGCCACCAGGATGGAACCCAGAACCTGTAGAAACCTCTGAGACATGCTCTAAAGTCTCGTAGCACCATGCTCCTGGCAAATCCAGCTGTGTCCTGGGAGGCCCTTCCAAAATCTGCTGCCTTTCTCTTCCCGTCTGCACCCTCCTCTAAACCACTCCCCCCTCCCCCCCATTCCCTGCCCTGGAATAGAAGAATTGAAGGTCTCCAAAGACCAGTATTGGGAAGGTTAGTTAGAGCATGGTCATTACAACAAATTAGTACAAGGCCCGATATGGCCTAGCAGAATCATGGTTTCTCCTTCAAACCCCTTTCAATGAGACACAACCAGTTCCTCCCTCATGGAGTTTATAGGGTTGGGAAGGAAAGTTAGAGGCAGGGTCACAGTTCTCTCAGACAGACACCCACTCTGACTGTTGTGGGTATCCCCACTTCCCTGTGGCTCCCTCCCTGCCATTCCAAAGGGGCTAGGGGGTCTTACCCTTTGCACCAAGCTGAGCAACCCCAAAGTACATTTGAATCTCCCAAACATCCCTTACTGGGGAATAAGCTTCCCAAGAAGCTGGTTCTTGCTGGTTCCACATGTGCTGCAAAGGGGCCCTGTGGGGATGAGGGGGAGGGTTTCGGGGAGGAGGGTGCTGTGGTAACCCAGACTTCACCTTGACCTAGAATTCTTAACCATTAAAAGAAAAGCTCCCCAGAGCTCCCGCCCCCAATCCCTCTCCTGGTAGGGTACAGAATTTACAACAATGTAAAAGCTTAATCTTCTCACCCAAGAGACAGTGCTCCAGGAATTTCATACAGCTCTGCTTAAGAACAAAAACAAAAATTACAACCTGGTAGGGCTGGCTGGAGAGATAGTACAGAGGGTAGGATAGGCAGTAAGGTAGAATCTGGTGGTCCCAGCACCGCAAGGATTGGCCCCAAACCAAAAAAAGGCAAATTAACCTTTTTTGGGGGAGGTACACCAGATTGCATTCAGGGGTTACTCCTGGCTCTGAGCTCAGAAACCACTCCTGGCAGGCTGGGGGCACCATATGGGATGCTGAAAATCCAACCTGGGTCCTTCTGGGGTCAGAAGAAGTGTGCAAGGCAAACGCCCTACCAATGTGCTATCGCTGGGGCTCGGGGTCTGGCAAATTAACTTTTTTAGAAAGCAAAAGGCATTTCCTTTAAACAGCCCTGACCCATCTGAAAAGTGGGAAAGGGTGAGACAATCAAGGGACCTTCCAAGTAGTTCTCATTTCTCCTCATAAGAGCAACCTGGAGAGATTTCACCAGTGAGAGACTGCAAGGACAAGGCCTCAGGCCAAGAGCCTGGGCTAGAGCTACTGGAATGCCAAGCTGCTGCTGCTGCTGTTGTGAGTTGTTGTGAGAGATCTCAACAATCGAGGAGGGACGGGCATGTTCAAGGGTGCAGGGCATCGGTGGATGTTTGGGGCAGTTGGTAGGGGCCCTGTGGAAGGCATGGGGCAGGACTCTGGTTTTTGGGTTCCAGACATGAGGATGAATATTGACTCTGGATGCACCAGGAAGGTCTGGGCCAAGCCCCACCCCTTTCCTCCCTCTCCTGCAGCGGCCTTCACCCTCCTCCCCTCTTCCACCGGCCCCCACTGGGCTGCCCCGCAGCAGACCGTGTAAACACCTTGATGGTGCTCGTTCATCACCCCCTAGGGGGCCAGCTCCCTGCTCCTGCCAGCTCCACCAGGTCGCTCCTGGTCCCCTCAGGAGGCAGCAGCCCGATCTGTTTATATAGCTTAATCCCATTGCCCGTCCTGGTGGGGTGCTGCCCACAGCGCCCGCCTGTCACAGGGTGAGCTAGAGGCTGAAAGCTGGTGAGGGAAAACCTGAGCACTGGCGCCTGGCCTGCCAGCCCCTAGATCAGAGCTGAGAAGCCGCAGCTGAGCCTGCCTCCCCCAGCCTCCATCAGCCCCATTAACCAAAACAGCTTCATTATGCCAATTTCTAGCTTTCGATGTGCGGCTGATAGCTGTCAGCAGAAATAAGAGTTAATCTGGAATTACTCACATTCACAGCACTGCTGGCTAGCAGGAAGTCATAAAGCAGGAATGGAAACTGGGGTCACCGTCTGCCCAGTCTTCTTGCAAAGGGGCTTCTCCCTTTTCCACCCAGGAGATTAGGTCTGCAGTCTGTCTCCAGGGTGGGCACGGGTACTTTCTTACACACACACCCATACCCAGTTCTGACCCCTTCCCACTCCCCACCCACCCACCATCTCCAGAAATCTCTCTCTCCAGTGCTCCCCCCACCCCCTTAATAAGGCCTAACTCTGTCCCTTTTGCTTTTACTCGGGAGCCTGATTAACTTTTTATTTTGGAAAATTACTTTATTATATAGAGATATAGATATAGATATGGATGTATGTATATATAAAAAGATTCCATTTCATTTGTAAAATCTTATTTTTTTCTTTTTCTCTTTTTTTTTCCTACAGAAAATGATGACGAGGTTAAAGGAGAAAATAAGTTACATTACATTTTTCCAAAACGGTTCTCGCTCTCCACTGAAGACGGGCCCCCCTGGCAGTGATGTGCCTGCGGCCCCAGCTTGTGCTTGGCAAGAAGAGGGGAGATAACTAGACTGGTTATTTTAGGTTAAAATAGCCAAGAGACAGACGCCTTCGCCTCAAAAATATTCTGAGACACATAGAAGTAGAAGGAAAGCAAGTCTCTTCAGTCACAAAATGCCGTACATCCCGCAGAGACTAGATTCAATTAATTTAATAAAATAGAATAGACATAGAGATTCTGCACAAACGTATTGCTTCCTCCCGACAGCTCCTGGAGTCGGGATCCTCAGCGACACGGGGCCTCTCTGTCTCCCTGGAGCCGGCGTGGCCTGGAACTTTCTAGAAATGCAGCTTGCCAGGTGCCCAGTGCCACTGAGCAGGGTAAAGTGCCCGCTCCTCCACGGGACCCACCTGGAACTTTCTTCAGGAATCGAGCCCAGGAGGAGCAGGAGTGAGATTTGGCACCCAGTGGAGGAAGGTGAGAGGGAGCATGAGGGGGTTCAGGGGTCCGGGTCTGCTGGGTCAGAGGACACACCGGACAGACTCAGCAGGTCTTTCTTTGGGGGGGACGAGGCAGCCATGCTGTCGGTGGGGCCACAGGCAGAGGGGTCCTTGCAGTCACTGGATGGAGCCCTCCGCCGGAGGCACACACCAGGGCTAGAGGGGGACCGCGGGCCCTGGCCCTCGGGGGGCTCCATGGCGATGCTGGGCGGGCTGAGTTTTTTCTTGGGCCGGCTCCCAGGCCCCCCCAGAGGATGGCCTCCGAGACCAGCAGGGCTGCTGTCCAGGCAGCTGACGGCAATGGAGTGCCGGCGTTGCTCCTCCAGCCAGCAGGCAGGCCGGCGGCGGCAACTTCGTGCTTCCACGCTGTAGCACTTCTTCAGGTCCCGGGCTGGCAAGGGTTCATCCTGACTGTCCCCCGGAAGGAGTTCTCCAGAAACCCAGCTCAGCTCCGTGTCCAGTTCCAAGCTGCTCCTGGTCTCCGTGGGCGTCTTGACCCAGCTGGGCTTTAGGCCCGGGCAGGGGACGGGCAAGGGCATGTGCCTGGAGGCCTTGCTCTGGCTGGAAGTGGGCTGCGGGCGGCCCCAGAAGGACAAGGCCCGGACCCGCAGAGGGGAGGGCCCACTCACCTCTGCCAGCAGGTCATCCCGGCTGCCCAGGCCCTGAACATCCAGGGAATCAGTCCTGATTGCGGCCTGTGCACGGCAAGAGTGGGGCTCAGTCCACTTCAGCAAACCAGGAGCCTCCACTTTCTCCCCCATTGCATAGCTGCCAGAGCACCCTAATTATTTATTTATTTGTTTTTTTGGTCACACCTGGTGACATTCAAGGGTTACTCATGGCTATGCACTCAAAAAATTGCTCCTGACTTGGGGGACCATATGGGATGCCGGGGATCGAACCGAAGTCTGTCCTAGGTTAGTACGTGCAAGGCAAAGGACCCATGGCTTGTGTCACCACTCCTGCCCCAAGAGCACCCTAGTTTCTTTAGCCCCTCTAACATACTTCCTTACCCACCCCTCCCATGCCCACATAAATCTTTGAGGCCAGCACTGTGGCCCACATTCACCCTCATTCAAGCCTCCCAGCCTCTGCACACCCCAAGCTCCCTATTCTGGCACGCCCCTACCTCCAAGGACTCTGGAGCACTGCAGAATGCCTACTCAAAGTGGCCCCTATTGAACCCAATGCAGTATTTCTACCTTTAGGTCCTAAACTCCAAATCCATGTCCAGGTGCTAATTTGCTCTAGTATATGAAGCTGTGACTATCTGCAGAAAGGGCCTGGGCTCTGCCAATCTGCAGCCCTGGACATGATGTGGAGCTCATTCTGCCTTAGCCACACTCATATGTAAAGGCACCCATGGCATGCTCCATGACTTTGCCACAGGGGGGCAGACACCCCTCAGCTGCCCTCATGAATCTCTACTTTGGACCACTAGGGGGTTAGGGGGTGAGATCCAGAAGGTGGGTCCCAGGCTCGGCCAAAGACAAGAATGCCTGAAGCCAGGAGTGTGCCCCTTAGCTCCATCCAGAAACACAGAACAAGAGCAAGGTGACTCGGAGCTGGAGAATGAAACCTGGGTTTTCTACCTGGCCACCCCCCAGCTGGCAGGAAGGGAAGGCTAGAGCCAACTCCAAGAGGACCCAGGCCACTTGGATCTTTCTGGAAGTTGTTTTCCTGGTCTCTGTCAGTAGACTGGCACAGCACTGGCACTTTGTTTGCTGGGAGAGGGTGGTGGCAACCTGGCTTATTGCCATCAGACTATCATGCCTAGCACCAGCCAGTCCGGCGCGAACCTATCTCACCTGGCGCTTGAGTGGCCTCTGGGCCAAAGGCGAGCGACCCGGTGGGGGCAGTTTGGGGATGGTGCCCCAGGCGGGAGTGCTGAGGGGCTGGAGCAAACAGGGTACATCTTTGGGAAGCTGAAGGATAAAGTTGGTGTCTGCTGGCTGGGAGTGCACGGACAAGATAGAGCCTAGGGATGGGCAAAGGGAGGAGAGATAGGTATGGAGGGTCAACCCCAGAGACTTCACTCACACACAGAACTACCTCCCATTACTGATGACTGTTCCCCTCTATGTGGGGAATCAGTCTGCTAGGGGAGTCCTCGCCGCTGTCCACTCCACCTGCTACCCTGCTCCTGAGTCAGTGCCTCTTAGGAAAAGAGGGGGTCCCCAGCCTGCTCCCCAACCCTGGTACCTGACTGAGCTTTAGGGAGTGCCCAGCTCCTGAGTGCTGGGTACCCATCTGCATTGCCACTGTCATGATACATATAGCTGTCATTGGGCAGCGAGAGTGTCCGGCTAACTCCGCTCTTCCGTGCGCTCAGCGGATCTGGTCCCAGCACCCCATTGGAGTGAGGATCCATCTGCAGAAGAAAGGAAGGGGGGAGGGGTCTGGATTGAGTCACTGAGGCCAAGCTGGGCCACCGGAGCTCCCAACCCTCAGTGCCCCCCACAAGGTGGGATGGGATGAGTGTGCTGGGAGCAGGGTAGATACACAGGTGAACCTCCACACACAGGGAGAAGCGGGGGTAGGGGTAAGGATAGGGGGAGGAGACCCTGCCCCCAAAACTAGTCGCAGCATCACATCAGGGCTCTTGGTGGGGACAGTGTGGGGTAAGGAGATGGGGGGCAGCTACACCCAGGCTCCAGGGTCTGGACCTGCAGATGGTTCCCAGTGCTTCCAGGGCCCCATCCAAGAATGAGCTTCCTGGGGGCAGGAGAAAAAACTAAGGGAATCTGGGATGAACAGTGGAGGGTTGGGGCATGAATTGGGTGGTGGGATGGGAGGGAGAACATTGAGGGCTGAAGACCCACTGTAAACAGCTATGCAAATCACGGTGTCTAAATAAAAAATAAGATCAATGAATCTTATTAATATTAGTCAATGAGGGATCGGGCGGTGGCGCTGGAGGTAAGGTGCCTGCGCTAACCTAGGACGGACCGCGGTTCGATCCCCCGGTTCCCCATATGGTTCCCCGTGCCTGCCAGGAGCGACTTCTGAGCGAATAGCCAGGAGTAACCCCTGAGCGTCACCGGGCGTGGCCCAAAAACAAAAAAAAAAGAAATATTAGTCAAAGAAAGACCTAGAGAAATAGATAGGCCTCAATATCCCTTAATAAAGTTAAACAACTTTTAAAAATATTGCTTTTAGGAATATGACTAGATTCCAATAAATGACTTAAAAAGAAAAGGAAACTGAAGGGTGGACTCCTCAATCCTTGTGCTGGGACTGTGGAAGGACAAAGAACCCCATAGCTAGATGGATGCCTGGGGCAGGGCTGGTGTGACAGGCAGAGTGCTGGGCAGGGCTTGGCCACTCAGCGTGAGACTAGGGCAGCAAGTTTGGAATCCTCTGAGGATAGTCTTGAGAGTTTGATTCTAGCTCTAGGGAACCAAGAACTGCTCTCAGGGATTTTTTTGGGGAAAAAGGTTTTCCTTCAGTCATACCCAGAAGTGCTGGGAGTTATTCCTTGTACCATCTCTCTGACCTTTCCAGATATTTTCCTTTGCTGTTGTTTTTCGGCTATACCTTGTGGATGCTGAGAATTCACTCCTACTAGGCTCAGGGGACCATACAGGAAGGGAGGGACTGAACCCAGGTTGGCCTGCATAAGGTAAACACTCTGCCTGTTGTGTTATCACTTCACTCCAGCCTCAAATTTCTATTCCTTTTGTCTGTGTTTTTGGACTATACCCAGCTGTGCTCAGAGCTTACTCCTGGGTCTGTGTTCAGGGGTTACTATTGGTAGACTCAGGGGACCATATAGGATATTGGGGATGATCCATTCTAGGTTGGATATGTGTAAGGCAAGCACTTTACCTGTTGTACTAAATCTCTAGCCCCCTCTTCTGAGATTTCCATCACTCTCTCACCCCTTCGTTCTCAGCCCATGAATGCTGTGTTGAAAGATCTGGATTTTTGGGGGAAATCACATCTGGTGGTGGTCAGGGGTTACCCATGTAACCATGCTCTGTATTTGAGAATCACTCCTGATAGACTCAGTGAACCATATGGGATGCTGGGGATCTAACCTGGGTGGCCACATGCAAGGCAGGCACCCTTCCTTGATACAATCCACTCTAGCAGGACAATCTGTATCCTTTTTACCCTTTGCTGTCCCAGTCTTCATTTCTGTCACCCCAAGACCTTTAGAACCCACAGCAAGGTCAAGGCACTGAATCCCCAAGGGAGAGGAAGGAGGAGGGATGCTCCCAGTCAGAAGGAGGTTAGAAGCCAGGAAAGGGTAAATAAGCCCCCAGCTCCCTCCCGGACACATAGGGACAGTGACAGACAGGGAGGCCCCACCTGCAAAAGGGCATGGTGGCAGTGGAGATGTGGCTCTGACCAGCTACGTGGTGGTGAATGGCTCAGGTGCAGGGGTGCGGGGAGGTAGGGTGCAGGGAGGGGGAGGGCTGGCGTGCACGGGGCTCCAGATACAGAGGCTGGCAGCTGCCTGGTGCCATCTATGACTTAGGTTTTGTCAATCCTGGGCCAGGCTTACAATCACAACCCCTGAGCTCCTGGGGCAAAGCCCATCAGCATTGGGGAGCCTGCTGGCAAAGAGGGGACATTTGCTTTCTGGGGAGAAGATCTGAGGAAGGGGTGACTAATGGCAGAGCAGACTGAAGGAAGAATCTGGAGCCTGGCAGGCAGCCCAGCCCCTGAGGAAACTGGGGTGCTGGGGCTATGTGGATGTACATTGCTCTCCAGGGCACTAAGTAAGAGAGTGGGGAAGTCGCCAGGCAAAGAGTCATCGGTCAGAGCTAGAGAGCAGGACGGTTCAGACACAACCTCTGATGCCAGAGATAGACTCTCCATCTCCGCTAGACGGATCTAGACGGGGAGAGAGAGGGTCAGGCGTGAGAAACCAGGGCAGCACAGCCTTACGGGTGGCCACACATACTGATGCTCGCATACATGCGCACACTCAGACACACGCCCACACATGCACACAGGCCCTCATGCCAACATTTGTGCACACACACGCACAGATGCTCCTACATACCCACGCACACAGAGCCCCGGGCCCCCTTTTAACAAAGCATAAGGGGGAGGCCTCCTTTCTCTTTCCCCACCTTCTTCCCAAGTCAACTGACAGCGCCTCCCTTCCCCCTCTGCAAACCTGACTTAGATCAGAGACTGCGGCAGGCCCTGAAGGGCCGGCACTGACACACAAACCTATTCTAACACCCGGGACTGGCCCTGCACACCAGCAACGCCCAGAGAGAAGCACGGTGGGGGAGCCTTGCGAGGCTCATGGAGATGATGCCGGCAGCAAAAAAAAAAAAAAAAAAAAGCTTGAAGAAAGGCCAGTGCTGTGCCGCAAAGACAGCACAGCGTGGGGGGCCTGGGGACAAAGCCGCCAATCTGAGCACTGTTTTCTGCCTATTCTCTCCGCTTCCAAAAGCCTGGCAGGACTTGGCCTGCCCCCAGATTCTGCCTTCTCCCCTCCAGGGTCCTCCTCCGCCTGCCTGCAGCCGCCCGCCCTCTCCAGCTCAGATCTGGAATCTGCTCTTCTCCTCCTGGCCTGTCACCTGGGGTCTGCAGAGGCTCTGCAGGGCCTCCCAGACTGGGAGAGTGGAACCAGCCCTGCCTGCTAGGGTGGCCCTGTTCACCTTCTCATCATCCCCTGTATCCATCCTTGAACAGGGATGTCCAACCCAGAATTGGAGCTCATGGCCAAGTCCAGGGCCAGTGGTCTGTCCCAGGTGTGTGTGGGACCTATTTCTTTGCTGCGGGATACTTGGCTTCTCTGTCTCTGATGTCACCTGTCTGCCAGGATGTAGGAGGGTGGATATGGGGCACTTGGCTAAGTAAAAGGGTTGGCAACAGAGTCTCAAGAAGAGGGTAGGGCCCCCCAGTGGGTCAGAGACCCATTTCTGTGTGGGGTGGGGAGAAATTGAGGAAAGGGCTGAATCAGGACAGACCCAAGCTCCTGGCACATACTTCTGTCCAGGCCCAACTGCCCTGGTGGCTGACAACATCCAACCCCATGGGCTCAGAGGCTCAGAAGCCACCGAATGAGATATGGTGTGGGGGCAGGCAGTCAAAATGGGTGAGTTCTCAGTCACGTCCCTGAGGGTGACCTTTCTCCCCAGACCCTGTACCTTGCTTCCTCTGCCCTCTTAGGTACCTACTCCCCACACCCCTGCCAGGCTCTTTCCTGAATGCTCGCTTTGAATCCCCTACAGCCCCCAGCTCTTTCAGAAGTGTTATGTCAGTCTCTTCACCCTGACTGTTCAGAGTCAATCTAACCTGCTTGAACCCCTGGCTGCCTCCCGACAAGGCTCAGGGGAGAACCCAAGGCTGCTCCCTCTCATGCCTGGATGGGAAGAACCCCTCCAGCCCCACCACCCCAGTAGTACAGCACCATGGGGCTCTGTATGATAAGGGGATGGGCCACAGCACAGGGGCACAGTAACCTGTGGTTCGGAGCCGCCTGGGCTGCAAGCCAGAGGGAAGGCAGATGCCTGGCCCCCAGGGCCTGCCAGCTCGTCCATCAGCTTCAGCTCCCCCTCCAGGGAGCCCTGGATCAGCAGGGATATGGAGTCAAACAGTTGTTTGTCCTGGGGGCATCAGCCCATGAGGGGAGTCAGAGTCCAGTGGTTTCAGAGGGGATCAGCGATGGGAAGTGTGATGGCAAGGAGTGACGAGAGGCATGGGAGAAGAGAAGGTTGTACAGGCACACGCACACACATGTGCACACGTGGGAGGAGGGACAGATGGGAGACAAAAGGTGACAGGACCCACAAGCAGAGGGAAGGACATAAAGGAGGTCAGGGAAAAGGAAGGACAGATGAACCAGGCAGGTCAAGGGTAGCGAAGAGAGAGTAGTGGGATCAGAGCAGGAAGAAATCGGAAGGAAACACAAAACAGCCTTGGCTCTCAGAGCCATGTTGGCTGGAGGAGTGGGCTCTAGGGGAGCCCACGTATCTGCTGAGTGACTGTGCATCTGGGCCAGGCCAGGAAGGGACACACTTCCCTCTGGGCCCAGGCATCCGGCACATGCCCCCTTCCCCACAGGGTCACCCAATTCACACCTGTGCCCAGATGGAATAAGGTGGGGCACCTGCTCACCGTGGGGTGCTCCAGAGAGAAGCGGGAGGCCACCCGGCCACGGGCGGCAGCAGGCGAGGTGCCAGGCTTGGGGCTGTCAGGGCTATCTGGCCCCTCGACCCCGGGCCAGAGGAAAGGGCTGCCTAGGGGCGAACGGGGCTGCGGGCTGAGCGTCTTCATCTCCAGCTCCAGCTCTGCCTCCAGCTCCGCCTCCTCCTTGGCCTCCTTATTGCTCTCCTCCAGGTGCTTCATGAGCACAGCAATCACCACGTTGACCAGCACAAACTGTGCGGTCAGCACGAAGGACACGAAGTAGATGGGCGAGATGACTGTGTTGTAGCAGGTGGACTCCTGGTCGCAGTCCCGGAGGGTATCCTGGGGGTGGGGGCGAAGCAGGAAAGGCAGGGTTGGCATGAGAAATTTGGTCACCCGTGTCATGGGGGCTTGAGGGAGGAGGGAGTGATGGTACGCGTGGAGGGGGCACACAGAGGTGCTAAAGAGCCTGTCCTGGAATGCTTGAGTCAGATCCTAGGGAGAAGATGTGCCAGTGTGTTCAGCGGGGTGGAAACTGCCTCGGCAGGCTACAAGCTGTCGCTCCAGCCCTTTCATCCTGCTGGAGACTCTTGGATCAAAAAGGGGGGATATCATGGCGTTGGGAAGCAGACACTCAGAGGGGATGGTAGTATTGGAATATTGCAAGCCTGAAACCTTGCCAGTGACAGTATTGCAAAACTATAAATCACGGTGACTAAAATCAAATTAAAAATAAATCAAGGAGCCGGAGTGAGAGTACATTGGTTAAGGTGCTCGTCTCACAAGGAGGCAACCACTGACTTTAAAGACCCCAATTTTTTTTTTTTTTTTTGGTTTTTGGTTTTTGGGCCACACCCAGTGACACTCAGGAGTTACTCCTGGCTATGTGCTCAGAAGTCGCCCCTGGCCTGGGGGACCATATGGGGCACGGGGGATCAAACCGCGATCCTTCCAAGGCTAGCGCAGTAAGGCAGGCACCTTACCTCCAGCGCCACTGCCCGGCCCCTAAAGACCTCAATTTTATCTTTAGCATCCCATAGGGTCCCCGAGTGAAGGGTCATGTTCTCTAGGAGATCGGTTGAGGTTTGATTCCCACTGAGTTCCCAGACAGGAAAGGCAGTTCCCATTCCCCCATCCAATTAGGACAGGAGGAACAGTTCCAGTTGTAAAGATTTGCAGGAAATAATTCACACAGTGAAAAGGTATAAGAGTGGGTCCAGGAAATCCAGTGCTCAAGCAAGGAATTCAAACCACAAAAGCTTTCTGCTCCTAAGAAGGGAAGCTCAGTGGAAGAAGATTGAAGAATGAGCCCCTGCCTTCCTCAGACCCCGCTTTTATCGACAAGAATCATGTCCCACCCTAGGGTGGGGGAAGAATACCAAGTAAGGAATAATTCAATATTCTATCACCAGGTCACACCCTAAGGTATAGTACAATTATTGATTAGAGTAGGATCAGTAACCCAACACCCGAGCACCACTAGGAATGATTCTGAGTGCAGAGCCAAGTATAAGCTCTGAGCACCACTAGGTGTGGCCTCAAATCAAACAATGTAAAACACCTAAAATAAATAAGTAACTAATAAAAAAGAAGGGAGGCCATCTCCCTATTTGTTTATCTCACCTTCATAATACCATTCCAGTTGTCACCTGTGGAGACCCGGAAGAGGGTGAGGAAGGCCATGCCGAAGTTTCGGAAGGTGGCGTGCCGGCCCAGGCCCTCGCATGGGTGCGTCTCGTCACACTCTGCAGGAGAAGGCAGGTGAAGTGAGAGCCTGTCAGCCCCAGAGCCCTTGGTTTTTAGTTCTGGCCCTATGAGCCCCCCAACCTCCGCCCCGACTCACCCAGGTCTCCAAAGAGCTCCACGCCCAGAGCTGCAAAGATGAAAAACAACAACATGAAGAGCAGCCCCAGGTTCCCCACCTGGAAAAGAGGAAAAGAGATGGCAAAGGTGCGGTGGTTCTCCCCACCAGCTTCTGGGACCCCTGGCCCTTTAGAGCACCCCTCCACCTCCCCAGAGCACCCCACTTTCCGGGTACCTGGGGCAGGGCCTGCATGACTGTGTCCAGGAGCGCCCGCATGCCCACAGCCATCTTCAGCAGCTTCAGCACTATGGAATCAACAAGGCAATCAGCCAGATCTCTGGTCCCTGGGTGGCACCTCCACCCTCGCTCCAGCCCTAGGATCCCCTTCGATAGAGACTGGGAGAAAATTCCAGACAGAAACATGCGCACACCCACACAGACATACACACAGAAGCATGCTTATACACGCATACTCAAAACACAGGTTTGCACACACACAGTGCACAAAGAGACACATGCTTGCAGGCACTCACACAGACACACACAAGCATGCACACATAGGCACACATTCTCATATAGACATGCACACATGAAAAAAAACACATGCGCATATGCACACACGTGTGCACACACACACCCCATCCCTGCTGGCAGCGGGTGGGCAGTGGCGCAGACCTCGGGCGATACGCAGCACCCGCATGATGCGGATGATGGTGGGGTTGATAGGCAGCGAGGCGTTCACCTCTATCTCCTCCAGCGTGATGCCCATGATGGACAGCAGCACGATGGCCAGGTCCAGCTGGTTCCACCTGCAGAGCCAAGACAGCTCCCTGAGGGAATGGCGCTGCCAGCCACAGGAAAGAGCTGGAGACCGTGAGCCTGATCCTTGCCCCAGTGACAGGTGAGATTATGTGATGTTATCTGGCAGACAGGCTTGAAGCTCAAGCTTGGGGGCCCTGTTTTCCAGATTATTACTTATTTACGTATGGATGTTTTTTTTTTTTTTTTTTTTTTGGTCACATCTGGCAATGCTTCGCAGGGATTAGTCCTGGCTCAAGTTTATTCCAGCAGTGCTCAGAGAACCATGAGGTGCTAGGAACTGAGCCGGAGTCTCCTACACACAGTGGGGAGCCTCCAATACAGCCGACAGAGCCTCCTATTTGGTGCTTCTATGGTGTCCACAACAAACTGCACAGTCTTTCTTTGTTTTTGAGTCAACGTGGAGGTACTCAGGATTAGTCCTAGTTCTTCATTCAGGGGATCACTCATGATGGGACAGATGGGTTACCAGGTTGACTTCATGCAAGGCATGATAGGATAGGCAAGCACCCTATCCACTGTACTATTGCTCTGACTCTTCCAATGTTTTTTGTTTGCTTGTTTTTTGGGGCCACACCCTGCAGAGCTCAGGGGTTACTCCTGGCTCTTTGCTCAGAAATTTCTCCTGGCAGACTTGGGTCTGCCGCATGCAAGGCAAATGCTCTACCGTTGTGCTATTGCTCCAGCCCCAGCTCTTACAGTTTTAAGGACTTTAGAGCCAGGATCCCATGACCCTCATGATTCTGTTGGGGGATATATTACATATATTCCATATTAAAAATAAGGAAACAGGGGCTCGGGAGATAGCATGGAGGTAAGGCGTTTGCCTTTCATGCAAAAGGTCATCGGTTCGAATCCCAGTGCCCCATATGGTCCCCCGTGCCTGCCAGGAGCAATTTCTGAGCATGGAGCCAGGAGTAACCCCTGAGCGCTGCCGGGTGTGACCCAAAAACCACAAAAACAAAAAACAAAAAACAAACAAACAAACAAAAAGGAAACAGAGTTACTGCAAGGTTCCTAAATGATAAAGCCAGGATTTGAAGCTGGCGCAGGCTCTTGAGCTCCAGTCTGGGCTATTATTATTATTACTATTTTAATTGTCTGGAGCACAGTTGGTAATACTGAGAGAGTGGAGTGGGAGTGGAGGGCATGGAGAGTTGGAAACTAAATTCCGAGTAGAAAGATCTGGGCTTTCAATTGAGCTGCAGCTCCATCACTGAACTAGGCCTCCTGCTCTTTAGTGACAGATTTCCAATACCAGTACTTCTCCCCTTTCCTGGCCACACTGCCCCTTCTCCCCAGCCTTCGTCCAATTTTCTCCAGCTCTTGTTGCCCACCCCCACCCCCGCAACTCCATTATCAGCCATGGTGAATCCTGAAGTGGTGGCTGGTCATCAGGAGCTGGTCCCATACCCCTCTAAACCCCCTGCACCACCATCCTCTCTGGTACCTGTCCTGGAAGAAACGACGGAAGCCGAAGGCCACGAGTTTAAAGACGGACTCCAGGACGAAGATGACCGTGAAGATGTAGTTGCAGATCTTAAGAGCCTCGTCCAGGATCTGACAGGGTTGGGATAAGATTCAGGGTTTTCTGAGTCCCACTCTTCCTACCTCCTAGATCTGGAGGTTGGGTTCATCTCAAAGTATGTTTTCTTTTGGTGGGGGCATACCTGGTGATGTTCAGGGTTTGCTCTGTGCTCAGGGATCACCACTGGCAATGGTTGGGGGACCATATGGGATGCAGGGGATAAAACTTGGGTCAACTGTATACAAGTCAAAAGTCTTATCTGCTGTGTTATGGCTCTGGTCTCATCAGGGCACTTCTCTTATAGGGGGTGGGATACTCTAAATTTGTGCCCTGGAGGCCCAGAGGCCCACAGGTAATTTTCTGTCCAGCAGATTGGTAGTTCAAAGTAAGGGCCTGTGGAGATAGTGCTGCTGAGCCCTGTGGGGCTCACCAGAATGGGGGTGGGATTACACCTGACAAATGCTCAGGGACCTCTAGGGCTGCACCTCGCCATGCTTGAGGGATCATATGGTACCAAAATTGAACCCTGGTGTCCTACTTCTCAATCCCTCAGGAATACTTTCTTTGCTGCTCCTGCCCTAAAGGTGGACCATAGGCCACTTCAAGACAGAACAAGATCCTCATTTACACGAGCAGTTCAAAGCTGTGGTCAAAAGGCCTCTCCCCATGGGACATGAAGAGAACATGCTGGAAAGCACTGAAGGCTAGAAACTACAGAGGCCTGGAGTAGCACGGATCCAACACCCAAGCAGGGACAGAGGCTGATTTTAAGAAGCAGCTAGATCACAAGTGAATTCTGGAGCTGGATGACCACTGAAATCTAAACTCCAAAAGGGAAGAAACTGCTCTGCCTTCATTAGCCTTAAAAGTCCAGAGCCCAGTACACAGCAGGCACCCAGCTGGGTGAAAGCAGGTTTTTGGGCCAGGGAGAGGTTCAAAGAGCCAGAGCACATGTTTTTCATGTAGGAGCTCCCTGGTTTGATCCTGGGCACCACACAATTCCCGTGAGCACTGCCAGGTGTGGTATCCTCCACAAAAAGTAAATCAGGACCAGAGCAATAGCATAGCAGGTAGTGTGCTTGCCTTGCATGCAGCCTACCCAGGTTTGATCCTTGGCATCCTGTGATGGTCCTATGAGCACTACCAAAAGTAATTCCTGAGTATAAAGTCAGGAATAACCCCTAAGCATTGCCAGTATGTCCCCCAAACAAATAAAACAAACGTCACTTCACTTCCTTAGCTGTTATGATTTTCGTCCAACAAACTAAACTATCTGAACTTCAGTGCCTTTATCTGTGAAAACAAGCTAACACCCTCTGCCAAGGGTTGCTATAAAGGGTACAAGAAGACCTGCCTCCTCTCCTTCATCCCTCTCCCCAGATTAGAGCTCAGTGAGTCCTCCCTCCTTCACTCCCTCCCTCTGCAGACCCAGACCCTACCTGGGGCTGCTGATAGTGCTCCATGGCCATAGTGACCACATTCAGCCCGATGACCCCCGTGATGAAGAGGTCCAGATAGTGGCTGGTGCACAGGTGGTGGACGAGGAGCCGGAAGCGGGAATAGTCTGAGTAGTAGGGTTTGCACTGGGCTTCTGGGGAGGGCAGGGGAGGAAAAGGGAGCCACGATGGGGTTCCGGTTCCCCACTCCCCTTCCACCCACTGTCCCTCACAGCCGCCGCCAGCCTCCAATGCCAGAGCTCAGGCATCCCAGGGTCGGTCTGCATCCCCGCCCTCTACAAAAGGCCCTTCAGGGCTGGGGGGGGGGGGGAGGGCTCTCGCATCTCCCTCGAAGCATGTGTTCTACTGACTACCATGGCGCAGGAGGGACCCAGACATGCAGAGCTCCCATTCACATTAGATACCAGGTGAGCACCCTTTCAAGGCAGCCTCCACAATGCAGCAGCCCCACCTAAAGTCATCAGCAGGGCCAGATCAATATGATGAGAAACAACCAAACAACAGGCTTATCGATGGCGAGGCCAAGGCGCTAGCTCCTTCCCCAGCTCCATCCCTTGAGGGGTGCTGAGATTACACAGAGCTGGGATTTGCAGATAAAAGCAGAGCTGGGAAATTGTACATCTTGGCTGGCTGCATTGACCCTCCAGAGGGCCTGGGGGTGCGGGGGCAGGGCCCAGGTCTCCAGCACCCTCTGGTGGTGGTGGGGGAGGCCAGAGGCTCTGCTCCACCCCAAACTCATCTGGGAAGGCCAATCCTCCGAAGGACTCACCCAGTTTCTAATGAGGCGATGCCCAGCCTGCCCCTGGGTGCCAGGGCAGCCCCGGACAGCCGGCTGGGCTAGAAGTACTGTCTGGGATCTGTCAGAGGCACATTTCTCTTACAATTAACTGACCACCAAGTTATAAAAATCCTGGTGCCAGCAGGTTGGCCTGAGAGGCAGGAGATTGTGGGGGGCCCTCCTCCAGGTGCTGAGGAAAGACCGGACTCAGTTAGGAATGGGTGGCAACAGGAGGAAGCCGGCATACAGGTTCCCCCACTCTGAGGCGGGGGTCCTGGGAGCCTCAGGTCCCAGACAGCCCTTCCCCCTCTGGATTGAGGGTGGATCCCAACAGCAAGAGTTAAGGCCTCAGACCCGATGCTAGGTAGATGGCTAGAGGCAGCAGACAGAAGCTTGGGGCCCAGGCCAGCTCAGGGCTCACATCCTTTTCCATGCAGAGGCCTCCTGAGCACAGAGGGATACTGAGGCAGGGAGTGGCCTGGGTGGAAGGAAGAAGAGCACCTGAGAGCTTCGTGTTTGCCATTCCCAGTGCTACTCTCTGGTGCTGGCCGTGAGGTGTGGAAGACCAGGAGGCACAAAATGTGCACAGGACAGCAGAGGGGTGCACTAGGCCATCTTTGTGCTTTCAGAGAGGGGCCAGCCAGCTTTGTTTGCAGGGGCAGCTCTCTGACCCTAAGAGAGGGGGTAGTGGCTAGGGAGACGGATGGTCCCCAGGGTCATCCACACCACATGGCAGAGGCACCTGAGAGCGGGCTCTTGCTTCCTTCCTCAGTACCCACGAGAACCAGAGGGCGCTAGTCGCCCACCGGCGTTGCTGGAGCAGCTGACTCTGTCTCTGCATTAATCTCCATGAGCGCCTGCTCCCATTATGCTAGAATATGAATGGAGAATTAACTAAAATGTTTGACTACAATTAGGTTAGAGAAAGCGGCTCCTCATTAGCCCCATTATTAGTTGAGACAATGCAGAGGAGAGGTTGGGTGGGTCCCTCTCCCCCTCTCTTTCCCCCATTGGACTGCAGGGAGCTGCAGCTGACCCCTTCTGCCTGCCGACTTGGCAGGGGAGTTGGATGGGTGCTCAGGACTGGCTCCAAGCAGCCCACAGGGAAGATGGGGGCAGAAGGGCAGACGGCCAGCATCTGCTGAGTCTGGGGTCGAAGGCCCCTGTGGTGTGTGTGAATTCCCCTCCAAACCCACAGGGACTCAGGCAGCACTGTTTTGTACACAGAGGAAGACAAGGGAGTCACCCACACACAGTGAGGCAGAGGCGAGCAAGGACCCCCCTCCCAGCCCAGGTGGGCTGCCACTGCAGGCTTTGGGATCTGGGCTGGGAAGGGACTCTCAGAGACGTGCCCAAGGCCCTTGCTATTGGATTCCGGAGAAGCCTTCACCCCCTGCCACCCCAGACCCTAGCTTTCAAAGGAGCACAGAGCCCTGGGCAGGCCCAAGGCACACTCATTCTAGCATGGTGCTTCTGTCCCCGCTCCTGTGTCGTGCTCCCACCTCCTGCTTCTGCCCCCTGCTCCTGTCCCGCTCCACCCTGCACCATTCTCTTGTCTCTCTTGTCCCCTACTCCTTGTCCGTGTAGGACAGTTCGGAGAAGAGCATCCCCAAATTACTGGGCTCCAGATACAGCAGGAGCAGAGAGCCAGGAGGTGCAAGGCTGAGAATGAGAGTGATAAGCAGGGGGGGTATTAGTGGGATCCCTGAGAGCCAGGCACAAGGGCAGAGGGTCTGAGAATAAGCAGGGTCACCCCCAGGGCACAGGTCACACCTGCTCTCCTAGAGCCAGGCCTGGGTCCCTGGAGGAGGTGGGGAAGTAGAGGGAGAGAACTACAGGAGACACAAGGGAGCAGAGCAGTGCCAGAGGCCAAGTGGCCACTTAGGATGACAGCACCATGACAGATTCTTGGCTTCAGCCTTTCCCTGGGGTCTGGCTTCCCCCATTCTCTTGGGGGAGCAGTCCAGAGTTTCGTGGTTGCCGGCACCAGTTGGGAGGTGAGAGCCTGGCCTTGACCCAGGACCCCAGACTAGCTCCATCACTGGGTGGAGCTGCAGGACTGCCTGGAGCTGCAGAGGCTCAGCCACCCCTATCCCCCCATATTCACCAGATGAGAGTTTAGGAGCTGGTGCAGAATTAGGCTTTAAATAAACTCTGGGATAAGTCTTGAGCAATGTAAAGTTGGAGTATGCTTGCCCACGCTCCATCATCAGCTCTGCGGTGGGGCCTGAAGGTGGTCAGAGACCTGCATGGGCTCTCTGTGCCCCAATACCAGACAGAAAAGGGAAGTGTACAGTGAGCCAGCAGGAGTAGAGATGCCCAGCCTGGGGCACCTGGTAGAGGAGTCCAGACTTTAGCACTGAAGAAGCTATCAGAGGGAGTAGTTGGGGGTTGTGAGGGGCTGATCCTTGGCAGGGGAGCCTTGGTAGGAATCCCCATGGTGGGTGCTTAAGGGTGAGAATAAGTGGGCATATTCAGTGTACAGCCCAGGGGGGCCCCATCACTGAGAAGCCACGTGGCCCCCTCTCCTCCTTTCACCCTAACACAAAAGTCCTCAGCAGAGACATGGAACACTACTTATCCTGATACAAGTCCTGGTACCCAAGAGATAGGGGTCTCGGCATGCCAGCATCATAGAGAATCAACACATCCATCTGCTTAGGCCTTGGAATGGCCTACCATATGACAGCTCTGGGGGCCCCTGGGATGGTGGGGTCCCAGAAGTTTGAGGAAAATATGGCCCCAGGCCTGATAGAGAATCCCTACTTTTGTTTTCAATGTTTCTTAAAGCTTTGAATAAATCTTTCATGCCTGTGTGAAAGGACCAGTGGCTGAACAGTCTTTCTCTGCCACCATTTAGAGTGAGACCTTCTGGCTCTCAAGCTCTCGAGAGCAATAAAAGGGGCCTTCAACATGCAAAAAAATGCCAAGTTAAGTGTTTTTTTTGTTTTGTTTTGTTTTGGTTTGTTTTGGTTTTTGGGTCACACCCGGCAGCACTCAGGGTTTACTCTTGGCTCTACGCTCAGAAATCGCTCCTGGCAGGCTTGGGGGACCATATGGGATGC
>PVKC010012188.1:0-12771 GCA_004027635.1 Crocidura indochinensis
CCTTCCTTCCTTCCTTCCTTCCTTCCTTCCTTCCTTCCTTCCCTTTTCTTTTGGATTTTGGGCCACACCCGGCAGTGCTCAGGGGTTACTCCTGGCTATCTGCTCAGAAATAGATCCTGGCAGGCACAGGGGACCGACCATATGGGACACCGGGATTAGAACCAACCACCTTAGGTCCTGGATCGGTTGCTTGCAAAGCAATCAATGCTGTGCTATCTCTCTGGGCTCCAAAACATTTACTTTCAACCCAGTACTAATGATGAGTGTCTTGTGATGACTGAATGATGGGACAATGCAATAGTGCCACACAAACTCAAATATCTTAGAATCAACTTGACTAAAAATGTGAAGAACCTATACAAAGAAAACCATAAAACTCTGCACCAAGAAATAAGAGGACGTGCAGAAATGGAAACACATACCCTGCTCATGGACTGGCAGGATTAACATCATCAAAATGGCAGTACTCCCCAAAGCATTGTACAGATTTAATGTGATCCCTCTAAAGATACCTGTGACATTCTTCAAAGAAGTGGATCAGGCACGTTTGAAATTCATTTGGAATAATAAACACCCTAGAACAGCTAAGCAATCATTGGGGGAAAAATGGGAGGAATTATTTTCCCCAACTTTAAACTTTACTGCAAAGGAATAGTTATCAAAACAGCATGGTACTGGAATAAGGACAGGCCCTCAAATCAGTAGAATTGACTTGAATATTCAGAGAAAGTTCCCCAGACATACAATCACCTAATTTTTGATAAAGGAGCAAGAAATCCTAAATGGAGCAAAGAAAGCATCTTCAACAAGTGGTATTGGCACAACTGGCTAGCCACTTGCAAAAAATTGAACTTAGACCCCCAGTTAACATCACGTATGAAGGTAAAATCCAAATGGATGAAAGATCTTGATATCAGACCCGAAACCATAATATATATAGAGCAACATGTAGGCAAAACACTCCAGGACATTGAGACAACAGGCATATTCAAGGAGGAAACTGCACTCGCCAAACAAGTGAAAGCAGAGATTAACTGATGGGAATATATTAAGCTAAGAAGCTTCTGCACCCCAAAGGAAATAGCGCCCAGGATACAAGAGCCACCCACTGAGTGGGAGAAACTATTCACCCAATACCCATCAGATAAGGGGTTAATCTCCAAAATATAAAAGGCACTGACAGAACTTTACAAGAAAATAACATATAATCCCATCAAAAAATGGGGAGAAGAAATGGACAGAAACTTTGACAAAGAAAAATACAAAAGACATGAAAAAATGCTCCACATCACTAATCATCAGGGAGATGCAAACCAAAACAACTATGAGTTACCATCTCACACTCCAGAAACTGGCACACATCACAAAGAATGAGAACAAGCAGTGCTGTCTGGGATGTGGAGAGAAAGGAACTCTTATCCACTGCTGGTGGGAATGCCGTCTAGTTCAACCTTTATGGAAAGCAATATGGAGATTCCTCCAAAAACTGGAAATCGAGCTCCCATACGACCCAGCTATACCAGTTCTAGAAATATACCCTAGGAACACAAAAATACAATACAAAAATCCCTTCCTTACACCTATATTCATTGCAGCACTATTTACAATAGCAAGACTCTGGAAACAACAAAGATGCCCTTCAACGGATGAATGGCTAAAGAAACTGTGGTACATATACACAACGGAATATTATGCAGCTATCAGGAGAGATGAAGTCATGAAATTTTCCTATACAAGGATGTACATGGAATCTATTATGCTGAGTGAAGTAAGTCAGAGAGAGAGAGGAAAACGCAGAATGGTCTCACTCATCTATGGGTTTTAAGAAAAGTGAAAGACATTCTTGCAATAATAATTTTCAGACACAAACGAGAGAAGGGCTGGAAGTTGCAGTTCACCTCATGAAGCTCACCACAAACAGGGATGAGTTTAGGTAGAGAAATAACTACATTTTGAATTATCCTAATAATGAGAACGTATGAGGGTTATAGAAAGCCTGTCTAGAGTATAGGCGGGGGTTGGGTGGGGAGGAGGGAGATTTGGGACATTGGTGATGGGAATGTTGCACTGGTAATGGGTGGTGTTCTTTACATGACTGAAACCCAAACACAATCATGTATATAATCAAGGTGTTTAGATAAAATATATGTATAAAAAATGATGGACAATGCAGGTGACTGTCATTGCTGAGCCAAAATATGATCACATGCTTCAGTCAGAAATCAGTTCCTTAAGCAAGTCAGCTTTGCTGGATATAGAAAGGCATAAGATGCTTGTGGCTTCTGCCCACAGTTTGAAAAAAGGCAAAATTTGTAGCCACAAATCAATGTAAATTTGCAATTTATTCCGATGTAAGAAAACAGGAATAGACCAGTATTATGGTACATGAAAATTAACTTCTTGAGCTCTCAAGGAAGGATCTGAAATTCTGAAATGGAGGCACACTTGCAAGTTTGAGAAAGCCAGATGGACGTAACTGTCTGACATTTTAGATTTAGGAATGGAGGAGACCTGCCTATCTTACCTTAATGTTTCAAATATTTTAATGCCTATCAAACTTTTGTTTTTTAGGCCACACCTGGCAGTCAGTAGTGCTCAAGGTTCTTTCTGGCTCTGCACCCAGAAATTGCTCATGTGCTATTATTGCTCCTGCCCCATATCACACATTTCAGTAACAGCTTAAATTAGGTGATGCTTAAAAATTCTTAGACATAGGTCCTTAAGAAAATTCCCACATTTGGCAAGAAGATAAAACAGGATTTAGGTCAAAAGGACAACAAATTCATACAGAAAATAATGTCAATATGAAACTTAAGAATTGAAGTTCCATAGTACAATCTGATACTACTCACGTTCCTCTGAAATGTTTTGGCTGTTAAAAAACTGAGACTTCGGGATCCGGGAGGTGGCGCAGGAGGTAAGGTGCCTGCTGCCTTGCTTGTGCTAGGCTACTAGGACGGACCACGGTTCGATCGACCGGTTCCCATATGGTCCCCCGTACCTGCCAGGAGCGACTTCTGAGCGCATAGCCAGGAGTAACCCCTGAGCGTCACTGGGTGGGGCCCAAAAACCAAAAACCAAAAAAGAAAAAAAAAAAAAAACAACAAAAAAAAAAACTGAGACTTCAAAATTACTAGAAAACAAATATCCAACTAGACTAATAGCTACTTATAAGATATTACTGTATTTTATTAAGTTCAGTGTGCTAGTTATATCTTGATTTATCAGTTCTGATGATAGTACACAAGAACAGTATTGATTTACAGTAATTATGATAAATTATCATATCATAAATGTATTGTAATGATCTATGCTGAACTCAAGATTGAAATAAATTCAAGAAATGTCAGGTTTATATGGATATCTTGTTATCAAGCAGTATTTGTAACAGGATTACTTTCTTGCTCATGACAAAGATATTAAATATATGTAAGAAGTTAAGACAGGCAGGAGAAATAATACTGTGAATAGGGTACTTGACTTGCAAGTGGCTGACCTGGTTCAAACCCCATCACCCTTTTTGTTCCCCCATGCCTGCCAAGAGTGATGCCTGAGCAGACAGGAGTAAGCCCTGAGCACCGCTCTGTGCATACCCCCAAAACAGAACAAAAAAAAAGTAAAGACAATCTTCATTAGCTGCTAAGTATGTTTGCCATTATATATAGTCTTAATGGCCAGCTTATTAATAAACTTTTTCCCACAATTTCCCTAGAAAGCAAAAAGTTTTAATCTATTACTACAGACATGAGATTGCATATTTGATCCCCAGGATCACTTCACATACCAAGTAAGTATAGATTCACAATGTCAAAATAAATGCTCAATCTCAGCCAAAATAACCAAGTGTGTGAGCAAGTGAGTGTGCAAAAGGAAAAAAAAGGGAAAATTCATCAATATAAACCAAGACCTATTAGTTCATGCCGTGTTTTAGAGGTAAGATGTGATAATTTCATTAACTATGCAAGGTAAAATTTCTCAGTTTTATTATGAAAAATTTCATCGTATTACACAATGCCATGTTTCTATACTTGTCCTTTAAAGAACTACATTCTGAAAACAAAGCAAAGCAAAACAAGGATTCTTGAAATGCTGGTAGAATATTGCTAAAGCTCATAGAAACAAAAAACTGGACTTTATAGGTCAATCTTCAGATACCCACACTGAAGCATAGGAGAGAACAAAAACTTTTCATCAAAAATAAAGAGTTTTCTACTTGAATAAGAACAATCTTTAATAATGTTTACCAAGAGCTATTTAAGTTCCATAGGAACTGCTAATATCTGACTTTTACTGAAGCTGCCAATAAACTCCAGTACTATTCTTATTCAAGCAAAGTCAACATGCTTGATCTATGAAAGAGTTCCAGTTTGACCTTGCAGTGAGATATACTCTGTATTCTACAGCAATGTCTTCCAGGGGAGCTGCTGAGTAGCTGATTTTATTTCCTGCAGAACAGAGTGACATTCTTTTTTTTTGTTTGTTTGTTTTTTTTTTTTGGGGGTCACACCCAGCAGCACTCAGGAATCCCTCCTGGCAGGCTTGGGGGACCATATGGGATGCCGGGTTTCAAACCGCTGTACTTCTGCATGCAAGGCAAACTCACTACCTCTATGCTATCTCTCCGGCCCCAACATTCTGTTGCTTATGTTTATTTAATGGTGAACTCTCAGGGCAGTAGTATGCAGAAAACTTCAACCAATACTCTATGAAACTTGTTTGCAAATTACAGCTTTTTAAATTCATTTTAATTTTAATCTAACAACAAATGAAACCGCAGTTTTTTTTGCTATTTGGGTCAAATTAATTTTATTATGCTTCATGATGAATTGCCACCAGTGCAACATCCTATTCACTATACATTTCAAAAAAATTTCACATACTAAACAAAATTTCAGTTGATAAATGAAAATGAATGATTGAAAGTCTTTATGAATCTCATACATACAATATGTGGCTAGCTGAAATTGTCTATCACGTAGCATTTAAAGATATAAAAAGCCTCATGCTAGTTTGTTAAAAGCGAAGGCTATCAGACAATCATTTAGCTGTAGCATACATGGGAGGCTTTCAGACTATGTACAATTACAGTGCTGCCCATGGAGCAAGGTGGTGGTGTGGGCCAAAACATGCAGCCTTTACATTTAAAATGGATTTCATCTTCCTGCCTGGACTCAACTCCATAGCTGCTCATAAACCAATAGTAATTATTAGACTTGGTGCAGCAACAATAAAGTTTTTTGTTTCCCTTTAAGGCTTATTTCTTTAAGAAAATAAATTCAAAATTACCTTTGGCAAATTTTATTATCCAACTTACGTGTTTAAAACTTTATTTCTCATGGAAAAAATGTATATTCCTTTTTATAGCAGTTTCTGTTACATCGTACCAAAGTTAGCAAAAAACCCTGAATTCCTTAGCCAACAATTAATAGCTCTTAAATTGGCATTACCTCAAAGAGATACTTAGAATACTTTTATGATGTCTAGAAAATGAAAAAATGTTTAACATTACATGAAATTACAATGTTCTATTTTACCAAACCGAACAAATTTCTCATTTTACTGATAACTAGTTGTCCAGCCTCATCCCTACCCAACTCACTGAGCTCAAGTCTCAATAAAAATGGTACTAAGAAGAAAATTTCCAGCAGCAAAGGGCACTTTCAAGAAACAAAGTCTAAATTCTTTCCCATGTATTTAAATTATTCTCCCACGGAAGGTAACATCTTTGAATAACTTAACCATTTTACTGCACCAGTTACTGCTTCCTGCAAAAAACCATTTAAATTATTTCTTATGATAGCTACATGCATGATCACTACGGATTATAATAAATGGTTAAAATTCAAGTTACATCTTGCAGGTCCAGCCTGTCAAGATCATGCCAATACTAGATTTTGGTTGGTAAAATTCTAGAGCTTAATCTTAAGTTGGATATGGTAACTACAATAATGAAATACACTTTATAACTACATTCTGCATATGACTCAATGTAAGAAAAAAGTATTTAAATCAGATAATCTTTTCTACCCCAAATTTAAAGTAGGCAGATTTAATAATTAGCGATATAAATATGACCACCTTTAGGCAGATTAGTATATTGTAGAGAGGCAAGGAAACCCTATTTTTTAACATGTTTTATATTATCCATAACAAATGTGCAGATTGTAAAGTTTCATTGCTTTTCATCTGTAATTCAGTTATGAATTTATAATTTTTGACAAGGATCACAACTCTTTAAAATAATTTTTACCTTTCATCTACATTGACAAGAAACTTTAGAAATTATCAAAAATTAAAAAGTAAAGCATAATAAGCTTAGAATCCCACTAGATCAACTTTTATTTGTATATCTGAATACCTCAATTCATACAAACTGAAAATTCCATATCACTGTTATTTTGTGAATTTAATTAGAATTTAACTAAATATTGAAGTAACTATAATGTATAGCCCTCCTTCAGTTAATGCACATAAATAAAACAGTCTCTGTAAATGCTCCCCCAACCAACAACTTAAATGACTTTTCTTTTTCATTATACCACCAAAGTGTTTTTTTAATTTTTCCAAAAAGCATCTATCACTTTTGCTATACAGAATAAAAGTTATTGAGAAAAACCACAGGTATTTTAAGGGCTCCTTATGCTTTCAGCCTCCAAATAACACTGCTGTACTAACAGGCAATGTTGCTATAGGAGATGTGATACGGGTTTTCCAGACCAGCATTTCTGTGTACAATCTGTGTAGCATATTGTTAAAATTGGAGAAACCGCATCAGTGTAGTGATGTCTTGAGAACTGTGCAATGTGTCGGCTTCAACATTCATTTAGCACTGTGTTCAAAATGAAGGGGCTAGGTAAACTAAGGTTTCTATCACTTAAAAAAGAATGTAGCCCTATACTAGATTTTAATAAGAAAATTTAGGTACAGAAAAGTAGGATATGAAAATAGTGTTTTCCTTCTGGCATTGTAACTAAATTACATTAAGGTTTTTGTCTGACTCACATAAAATACTTCAACTCCCATGTTGATGGAATGAAAAATATTCACAAAATAAGTGAGCATTCTGGTGTAAACTTGCACACAGTAAGTAACAGGGAGTAGCTTTGAGAGGATTATGACAAACCTTTACAGATTAAATGAGGTATTGCACAGATTAATAAAAAAAAAAGCAAAAAAGGCAAAAAAATATACAGCAAATTGGTAGAACATTTACATGATAATTACAGAATCCATAGACAGAAAGTAGTGTTTAGTATTTCACCTTAAAAATATATATATGTATATATAATATAAAGATCAGTCTTCCCATTCATCATCATCCTCAAAATCTTCCTCCTCATCTTCATCCTCATCTTCATCTAGAACAAAATCATTAAGACAAAAACTCACATAAATAAAATTGTTATTTCTTATTCACTGTTGTTGATTAGTACAATCTCTTGTTCAGACTATGGAAATCAGTATAGAGATTTCTCAAAGATTTAGGAACTGAGCTCTCATATCAATCAGTAATTCCACTACCTGGCATCTATTCTAACAGACCCAAAATGATATTTCAAAAAGTTATTTGCATGTCTTTGGTTCATATAAGTGCTATTCATAGTAGCCAAGATTTGAAAACAAACCAAGTGGCTAAGATTAAATGTGAAGATAAGAAAACTAAGATAGCTATACACGATGGAATACCACTCAGTTCTAAGAAAGGGTGAAATCATGCAATCTGTGGCTATATGGATGAAATTAAGACGGTATCATGCAGGTGAAGGAAGTGAGGGAGAGAGAGTATCATATATACTCAAGTATATATGGTACTGAACTTGGCTTATACTCGGGTCATACAGGCTGGAGGGGGCATAGGGGTGCTTCAGCTCAGTCCACAAGTCTCTGCTGAACTGAAGAGGTAGGCGGCTGAACTGAACTGGATGCCACTGAAGTATTTAACCCACAATAGTCTGCGCTTTGTATGAGTCTGACACCAATGATGATGATATTGTCTGATGACAATGTCTATGCTGATATCCTCACATCAGATACAGCTGATGCTCTGTTTTATGATGATGATGATGAGGAATCCATTTTTGAAGGATTTTAGACCTTTGTGATTTAGCTTGATTACCTGTTAAGCTATGGCTTTTTTAAAGGTTATAGTTGCTAGTATACAGTTTTTCTTTAGCAATAAATATTGAAAACATTTAACCTACTGATTCCTCAATTATTGTAATTGTTTTGGGGTGTATATATATATATATATTTTTTTTTTTGAAATTTACTAGTGGCTGCTGCATTTTCTACCTCAGTTTATACTAGAGTCACTAAATTTTCCCTGTTTTTGGGTAAAATTGGGGGAGGGGCCAGCTTATACTGAAGTATATACTGTAATAGAAAATAGTTATCTTTCATCTGTAGGATATAATGAAACACAGTAGAAATGATCAACAGTAATAAGATCCTGAGAGGTGATATACAGAACTAAGTTTGCCAAGGGCCTGGGTGGGAAGGTGGGAGAGAAGAGGACTCACGACTCTGGGGGAAGAGTAATGGCACTCTGGCAGAGGTGTGGTACTGAATCTTTGAATGACAGGAACATTATTAATGGTTATTTCTTGCTCAGCTATCAAAAATCATTCTGGCAGACTCAGGGGACTATATGGAATGCTGGGTATCAAACCTGGGTCAGTTGAATGCAAGGCAAATCTACCCGCTATGCTATTGGCCCAACCCCCAAGTTCCCCTAATTTCTTACAGAATTTATTTGCAAAGTAGTTCAACTAATTTCAAGTTAAGATTTACTTTCTTAAAAAGACAGTTTGCTATGAAAGCTTTCATTTAATGACCAGCTTTCGAGAATTCACCTATAGGAATAGCACTAGCATACTCAGCAATGCTGGCAATTACAGAATGACAAAGAAGAGATTTCTTAGCAACTACGATGAGGGAAAAACAACTAAAAAGTGTCTTATCACATACGAATTTTTTAAATATGCCCTAAAATTCACACCCAGTTATTCAGTAAGAGGGAGGAAGCTAAAATCACTAAATTCTATTACTTCAAAATTAGAGATATAAATGCAACTATACCTGAAGAATGAATGGCTTTGCTCCTTTTCTGCATCACTTCCATTAATGCACCTACAATTCCTGAAGTGGGTGCTGGTGTCGGTGGTGCAGACTCTTGGCCATCAGACACCTAGGGAAAAAAAAAGAAAAATTTAGTAAAAATTGTTAGCAAATTTTCATGCGTAAGTCTTACTTCTTAGTATCACTTTTTAACTTAAAACAAAAAGAAAAACTCTCCCACCCAGGCAAACAAAACCAAACCCTGAAGATAAAGTGCCAACTTAAACAAATAATCTAGAATATTCTTCTGCTTACTTAACATTCTTCTTTTTGGGGTGGGGGGAGGGTTTTGGACACACTGGTGATGCTCAGGGCTTACTCCTGCCTATGTGCTCAGAAATTGCTCCTGGGTTGGGGACCATATGGGACACGGGAATTGAACTAAAGTTCATCCTCGGCTAGCGCGTGCAAGGCAGGTACCTTACTGCTTGCGCCACTACTCTGACTCCTGCTTACTTAACATTATTACGTCACTAAAAAAATGTGGGTTTTGGTGACAAGTAAAAATTAATAAAATTTAAATTTCCCTGCCTACAGATAAAGTTTTATAAAATATAATTACACCTACTCATTTATTTATATATTATCTGTAGTTCCTGCAGATTTATGATACAATAGAAGTAGTGAATTGTTGTGACCAAGATATGAACAAGTCTAAAATATTTACTACTTGGTTTCTTATACAGAAAACAGTCTTGGGGCCGAAGTGATAGCACAATGGAAAGGTGTTTGCTTTGCACGCAGTCAACAAAGAATGGACGGTGGTTCAAATCCTGACATCCCATATGGTTCCCCAAGCCTACCAGGAATAATTTCTGTGCACAGAGCCAGGAGTAACCCCTGAGCACTGCCAGGTGCGACCCAAAAACCAAAGATCAAAAAAGAAAAAAAAAAAAAAGTCTAGCAAGTTTTTCTTTAGAGAACTAAATGATGACCACAACCAATTCAGAAAAAAAAAATATTTATCATCATTAACAAAATTTCTATTAGACTATTTCAATTTTCTGAGATACATTTTTTTCTATTAATCTGAATTTTACATAGTAACTTTAGAGTAAAGTTTTTGAAATATACAAAAAAAAATTACCAGTTTAAATTGATCAAGGTGCAATTCAAGTATGGCTATTTTCAATTTTCTGTAAATAGTTTCTTCAAAATACCTCTAATTTAAGGTAAAGTGTGGAATAATAAAGAACAAACCTTACTTCTAGCTCTGCGCTCAGGGATTATTCCTGAAGGAGGTTGGTGGACTGAACCTAGTCAGCTGCATACAAGGCAAGCACCTAACCCACTAGACTACATCTCTGGACCCTATGGTGATATTTTGGAAATAAATATGGGTTATGTGGGTAGGGATGTAAAGCTGTACATTTTATGGCATGCAAAATTGTCAAACTTTCAAAGGATTAAAATATAAAAAAGAGAAAAAGTAAAACAAACAATAAAACCCCTCAAAGACATTGAAATGTTATCTTACAAATTCCACCATGAGAATCTGAAATGTGTATTACTTACAGATTTCAGCTGGATACCCTGTCGTATCTGGTCTAAAAGTGCATCCCTTCCAGAGCAGGATACTGGTCGACTGTTCTGTTCCACTTTTTTGAGCTGAGCACCCTCTCTAATTTGATCTAAAAGAGCTGCTTTGTTTCCTGTAGGAGTTGGAATGTGATGTTCATCATCAGGAGGCGGCGGTGGTCCCGGGGGAGGTGGCGGCGGAGGCGGAGGGGGTGGTGCCGCTATTCCTGGCATCGTCACAAGTGGCGGAGGTGGTGGAGGCCCCGAAGGTGCCGAGGAGGGAAGGGCTGGAGGTGGAGGGTACATTCTATTTGGTGGAGGAGGTGGCATTACTACACCAGGCCTCAATGGAGGTGGTGGTGGAGGTGCAACTACGGGAGCTCTTGAAGGTGGAGGAGGAGGAGCACCTCTTCCTCTAGCAGGAGGAGGAGGAGGACCTGAGCTATGTGGAGGAGGGGGAGGAGGTAGCCCTCCCCTCGATGGTGGTGGAGGAGGTGGTGCTGAAAAACACAAAGGGGGAAAAAAGCATGTTCTTTTCCTTACAAACATACTGAAAAATTTCAACATCAATATATATTTAAAAAAAAAAACCTAAAAGGCCTCATCCTTTATTTACTTTATAAAGATAGCTGAGCAAGCATGCTATCTTCCAGTATTATATGAAAATATTCAGAATAAAAATCATCTTCTTGTTGCTTATTACCTAAAACAACATAATTTTTTTTAAACAACATAATTTTTAAGGAATCAAACAAGACCACTTCCAAATGAAAAGAAACACTGCCCCATAGTATTAAATATTATGTTCCCTTCCTGTTCCCTATACTCATTTTAATTTTGGGGTCATACCTGGCAATGTTCAGGGTTAATTCCTGGTGGGCTTGGGGATTCCTATGGGATCTAGGAATTGAACCTAGGTCCACTCCATGAAAGGCAAGCACCGCACCCACAGTATTCTCTCCAGCACCACACCTTAGTATTAATACGACCTATTCTAATTAATTTGAGCTAAACAACATACAGCACTCCATATGCTCCCCTGCTAATTACCAGAGAACATTTCTGAGCACAGATTCCAAGAGCCCTTGCCTGAGTACTGCTGGATATTTTCCAAATCTCAAACCCTCAACATAAAATGTGAACCTCTGTTGCCTCATTATATTTTATAATACCTTTATAATATTTTATTATATAAATATAAAATTTTATTATAACTCTATGATGTGCTATTTAATGTGCTATTATCATATTGCATAGATAATATACTATAATATCACATAGCATTATATGCATTGTGTAATATATTTTTTAAAAATCAACAATTGTGTCATGGATATTAAGAATGGCTAGTCAGGAGGCCCAGGAGATAGCATGGAGGTAAGGCGTTTGCCTTTCATGCAAAAGGTCATCGGTTTGAATCTTGGTGCCCCATATGGTCCCCCGTGCCTGCCAGGAGCAACCTGAGCACTGTCGGGTGTGACCCAAAAAAAAACAAAACAAACAAACAAACAAAAAAAAGAATGGCTAGTCATGGGGCCGAGCGGTGGCGCTGGAGGTAAGGTGCCTGCCTTGCCTGCGCTAGCCTACGATGGACTGCTGTTCGATCCCCCGATTTCCCATATGGTTCCCCAAGCCAGGAGCAACTTCTGAGTGCATAGCCAGGAGTAACCCCTGAGCGTCACCGGGTTTGGCCCAAAAACCAAAAAAGAAAAAAAAAAAAAAAAACGAATGGCTAGTCAGCTGAAATATTCACTACTGTTTTTGAAGATATGGACTATATTAAAAATCAACAGAATTTCAACACATTATAAAATAAAAGTTATCAATTGAATACTAATATCCCTTCTGATAGTATTATATTTTTATTCTTAAGTAATCTGTAAAACCTAATACGGAAACAATTTTAAAATACAAATTTATCACATTTCTGGAAGCATTTTTACTAATAACACATGTGCTGATATACAAAAAATGAAGGGTCTTTTTTTTTTTTTTTGTCTTTTTGGTATTTTAGTGAAGTTCAGGCACTACTCTTGGCTCTGTGCTCAGAATTACTACTACT
The DNA here is from genome assembly GCA_004027635.1 of Crocidura indochinensis. Lineage (NCBI taxonomy): Eukaryota > Metazoa > Chordata > Mammalia > Eulipotyphla > Soricidae > Crocidura > Crocidura indochinensis. The sequence continues at coordinate 12,698 of PVKC010012188.1, forward strand.
AGCAGTGCTCAACAGACCATATGGGATGTCAGAAATCAAAAGCAGGTGATTCATGTGCAAGGCAAGCACCCTAC
>PVKC010012188.1:12871-23837 GCA_004027635.1 Crocidura indochinensis
CGGGTGTGGCCAAAAAAAAAAAAGAAACTAAAGTGCAATGCTCAAGGCTGGTGCACACAGCTAATTTTGGGAGAGCTTTATCACTTGGGAAAAAAAAAAAAAAAAGAAACTAAAGCATAGTAGAACTATACCACTGAAGAAAAACAAAATCCTCTTGAAAGAAATAAAACATTTTAAAATTTCATTTGGGACAATCATGAAAAACAGGCTATAAATATATCAAATATACTGATAACTATGATGAAATATGCAGAAAGTAAATATACAAAGGTATCTTCTCTTTCTCTTAGTATACAAACTTTAAAACCTAAAAATGATATATAGCTACAAACAGGAACATTTCTTTTTTATATAGGCCAACAGAAATATAATGGAATTCTTTTATTTCACTCAAAGCATAATTAATGCAGGTTTGGATGAGAAAGGCTTATGCCAGTTTTCACCATATTAAAAGCAAGGAGACTCAAACTTGCTAAAATATGTCTATTTTTCTACTATGTATTAAAATAAAAGGGGGAAACCAAGAGACCAGTATATTTTTAAAAATCCTGAAAAAGACAGTATTGAGTTAGATATTCTTGAATATAACAAATTGCATAATAAACATTTTATCTTTCAATCTGCAGCTATATGGATGGACCTGGAGTGAAGCTTGTCAGAAGGAGAGAGATATATGTAAAGATTCTCTGTTATTGTGGTATATAAAATAACATTAAAGAAACAAATGTTCAAAATCAAGAAAAACTGTCAAGTGAATTTTTAGTAGGAAGTACCATATATTACTAGAGGAATGATAGGGGACAAAATGAGACATGATGGAGGAAAGTTGACACATTGTTGGAAGGTGTGGTGCTGGTATCTTTTTGCAAGAAATCCTACTAGTAAATAGTAAATCATGGTGCCTAAACTAAAACAAACAAAACCACTTCATTTAAATCAGTTTAAGGGTTATATTTCAAATTACACATTTTTATATCAGTAGCTTATTGAATGGATCCTAGATCCATAATCTTCAGTATACAAAATAGTTTACTTTTCTAGAAATTAAAGTGCATTGAACCTGGATTAAGATTTATTGGAATCACTTGGAGTTCAATCATAGGTATTGTTATTAAATTTTGTATTAAGATACAAACTCATTATTCAGGGAATGGGAGAACAGTAATTTAGAGTGAATAAGTTATCAGCTAAATCTCATGCTGTCCAAATATCTTCATGCAGGTCAAGCCATAGTACAGTGGATAAGGCACTTGCTTCCCACGTGCCCAATCTCAGTGTGACCTCTGGCACTATACCTGGCTCCCAGAGTCTCACAAGGATACAGAGGCAGGACTATGCTCTGATCAACCAACCACCCTGGTGTGGCCAGAAAAGAAAAACCAAAGAAACTGACTTCATGCTGTCAAACAGACAGCTACCAGTTAAGTCCCTCTACAGTACTTTCCTCCAATGTTAGCTGCCTTATTTTGAGTCTAAAACTTAGTTTTTGTCAACTCTGTTCCTTGTAGTTTATATTTACATCTACACAGAAAGAAAATCATGCAAAAGGCATGCATATTCCAAGGTCAAAATGTGAAGGAATTAAAAAGAGTGAAAAAGATAGTGCATAGGATTTAACATGCAAAAGATTCTGCTAAACACACACCCAAAAACCATTACAAGAAAGTATCAATCCATATTTTTAAAACTCTGAAGTTACTACATGGGCTACTGAATTGATGCCAAGTCAAAAGTTATAACTAAAAATAGCACATTAAAAAAAAACCATTTGGTAGAAGTGTTATCATTTTTATAACCACAAAACAAATTATCTAAATTACAGCTAACCTATGAGTCTGACTCAAATATAAATACAGTTTCTATGCTTTAGAATCATTATACCAAAGAACTTCTTTGAATACAGGACAAAGCCACATCACTCTGGTTAGAGTTGGAGGCAAGATAAGTAAGCTCTAGTTTCTTTGAAAATAAATATACATCACAACATGCATTGTTTAGGGCACTGGGCCAAGTTATAGCCCACATACATACCACTCCATTGTGGTGGACCTACAGAATAAATTATTATGAGATAGTGAATTTAAAACTATTATAAAACAGTGAAAATCAAAAGCCTAAAATTTTTTATAAACCTAATTTTATGACTTTCATAATAAGTTTAAAAGTCTTGATTCACATGTTTTATAATACGTATTTTTAAAACTTCATAATCTGCTTCCTATATATCAGACACTTTAAGTCTACAAAACATTTCTTTAATTAAAAAACTGTTTTCTATCCTTTCTTTAAGTAAGTGTTACTTCAATAAAATCATTCTTCGTTATTTTAAAAGGGTGTGTATTTTGAACTTAGGTTCTTAAATATGAGAATATAACTGACTCGCTGGAGGTGCTACCACAGGCCACCCTGGCTGTACTTAAAGACTCTCTCGGGACTACACCTACAGGTGCTAAGGATGGGAGAGCAGATGTATAGAAACCAAGTTTGAATTCTGGTTCCAAAGCATTTTGCCTTTGTGGCTCTTACTGGAATTTCTGCTCGCTCTCCAGTGTGAATTTAATGTTTGTGCCTCCTGTTTCAACAGAAGAAAGATACCAGCATGCTTTGATCAAGTTAGTAAAATCAACTCTAGGAAACAAATAGTCAAGGCAGCAGACAGCTCAAAGGGATGAGCAGATACTTTAAATTTGAGAGGACTGTCTGATAATAGACACTGTGTAGTTCTCTGGGAATTGCAAGAACAAATCCAGAGCACTTTTTATTTTTTTTCCGGGTGTCATGCCAGGCAGCGCTCAGGGTTACTCCTGGCTCTATGATCAGAGGACCATATGGGATGCCAGAATTTGAACCACTGTCCTTCTGCACACGAGGCAAATGCCGTACCTCCATGCTATCTCGCCGGCCCCCAAGTTCAGAGTACTTTAAGTTTAATGCTCCCCTAGCTTCACTCCCCCCTCAATTCAGGCAAAGACAAGTATGGATGGTATAATAAATGCCTAGTGTGACTTATAAGTTTATTGAGTACTCAGAAAAATCTTGAAAATCATTTAATAGTACTGCATGAAGATGGGTAATAACAACAGAGAAAAAGAGTCAAATAACAGGCTAGGGTTGTCAAGGTCTCCCATGATTCATAAATTAACCTGTAAGTTAACTGTGAGCTTAAACAAAACAAAACAAAACAAAACAAAACAAAACAAAACAATGGGGTTGGAGCAGTGGCACAAGTTGTAGGGTATTTGCCTTGCATGTGCTACCCTATGATGGCCCTCGGTTCGATCCCTTGGTGTCCCAAATGATCTCCCAAGCCAGGAGCAATTTCTGAGGTCATAGCCAGGAGTAACCCCTGAGTTTCACTGAGCATGGCCCCAAAACAAAACAAAGAAATAATAAAAAGAAACAAAATCTAGTACTATGCCCCAGATGTGACACAAGTTCCACAGAAGTTATAAATGCTTTTTGTACTAAAAAAAATGAGACTAAGTATCATAATTTTAGTGGAATTAGCATGTATATTTATAACAATATAAAGTATGATAGAGTATCTGTTTGTTTCCATACTATTCTGTAAGACTTCTCAAGGCAAAAACCAACTATTTTTATAACTGAATATACTGAATATAGTGGAGTGATGGCATAATGTTTATTAAGTAAAAAATAAACGAGTAAAAAATTAATATCCACAATAAAATATACAGGTAATTCAAAACATTTCATTTTAAAAGGCAGTTAAAAGCTCTCCAGAACAAATTACTGATTAGTTGTGAGTCTGTTCTGCTCCATTGTTGATTCTGAATATGCAAAAACTACAAAGAAAAACAATGTCAAATAAAGTAGCTAAGATATGATCACATTAGAAAATTAATTTCCATTTATATTCTATGATAATAGAATCAACCATAATCAGCTTTAAATAAACAATCAGAACACATCCAAATAATTTTTATGAAGCTAACATCACCTTGATACCAAAAGCAGATAGCGATGCTGCCAAAAAAGAAAAATTACAGACCAATAGCCCTGATGAACACAGATGCAAAGATCCTCAACAAAATCCTGGCAAATAGGATCCAATGCCTCATCAAGAAGGTCATTCAGCACAAGCAAGTAGGTTTCATCCCAGGAATGCAGGATGGTTTAATATTCGTAAATCAATCAGTATAATACACCATATCAAGAAAAAGAAAAATCATGATCATGTCAAAAGATGATGAGAAACCACTCATACTTGATAAAAAAAAAAATCTCATCAAGATGGGAATGAAGAAAAAAAGATGGGAATGAAAAGAACTTTTCTCAATACAGTCAAGGCCATCTACCACAAGCCAATGGCAAATATTATCCTCAATGGAGATAAATTAAAAAAGCCTTTCTTCTAAAATCTGGTACAAATTAAGACTGCCCTCTCAGTACTCCTATAAAACAGAGTACTGGAAGTACTTGCTATAGCGATTAGGCATGAAAAAATTATCAAGGACATTCAGAGAGAAAAAGAAAGAAATCGGGCTCTCACCGTTTGCAGATGACATAATACCATATTTAGAAAACCCTGAAGACTCAGCCAAAGGGTTTCTAAAACAATAGATTCATATAGCAAAGTGGCAGGCTACAAAATTAACAAGCAAAAATCAATGGCCTTCTTATACACTAACAATGATAGAGAAGAAATAGACATTGTACAGATTTAATGCAATCACTCTAAAGATAACCAAGGCATTCATCAAAGAAGTAGATCAAATACTCCTGAAATTCATTTGGAACACCCACAAATAGCTAAAGCAATCCTTGGGAAAAGGAACATGGGAGGCATTACTTTCCCCAATTTTAAACTGTATTACAAAGCAATAGTTCTTAAAATAGCATAGTATCAGAATAAAGAGAGATCCTCATATCAGTGGCATAGATTTGAGTATTCATAAGGATGTTCCCCAGGCAAAGAAAACCAACTAATCTTTGATAAAGGAGCAAGAAATCCAAAATGGAACAAGGATAGCCTTTTCAACAAGTGGTTTTGGCACATCTGATTAGCTACTTGCAAAAAAAGTGAATTCAGATCCCCATCTTACACCACACACAAAGGTCAAATCCAAATGGATTAAAGACATTGATATCAGGTCTAAAACCATAAGGTATATAGAACAGCACGTAGGGAAGACACTCCATGACAATGAGACTAATGGTATTTTCAAGAAGGAAACAGCACTCTCCAAACAAGTGGAAGCAGAGATCAACAGATGGGACTATATTAAGCTCAGAAGCTTCTGTAACTCAAAGGAAATAGTGCCTAGGATACAGAAGCCAACCACAGAATGGGAGAAATATTCACCCAATACCCATCAGATAAGGGGCTAATATCCAAAATATACAAGGCACTGACAGAATTTAACATGACAAAAACATCAACTTCATCAAAAAAATAGAAAAAATGAACAGACACTTCCTCAAAGAAGGAATACAAATGGCCAAAAGACACATGCAAAAATGATGCACATCACTAATCATCAGGGTGATGGAAATCAAAATCAACAATGAGGTACCATCTCACACTATAGAGACTGGCACACATCACAAAGAACAAGAACAATCAGTGCTGGTGGGGATGTGGAGGGAAAGGAACTCTTAATTCACTTGCTGGTGGAAATGCCGTCTAGCCTAGCCTTTATGGAAAACAATATGGAGATTCCTCACAAAACTGAAAATTGAGCTCCCATATGATCCAGCTATTCCACTCCTAGGGATATACCCTAGGAACATAAAAATCAATTCAAAAATTCCTTCCTCATTCCTATATTCATTGCAGCGCTATTTAAAATAGCCAGACCTTGGAAACCACCAAGATACCCTTCAACAAATGAATGGCTAAAGAGACTATGGTACAGATACACAACGGGATATTATGCAGCCATCAGTAGAGATAACATTTTCCTATACATGAATGTACATGGAATCTATTATACTGAGTGAAATAAGTCAGAGGGAGAGAGATAGAATAGTCTCACTCATCTATGCATTTAAAAAAAGTTAAGGACATTATTGCAATAATCCTCCAATTAGAGATGAGGGCCGGAAGGACTGTCTCACAATATGAAGCATTCCATAAAGAGTAGTGGTGCAGTTAGGGAAATAACTACACTAACAACTATCATGACAATCTAAGATACACTAAGTAAAATATTAGACAACTATAATTTTTATTTCTAAGATAAAATAGCCAGGAAATTTTCTATTTTCATTAAGATTTCTTGTTGTACCCCAAACTCAGGATTTCTATTTTGAAAGCTATCTTTTCATGTTACACCAAGGTAACATAAAACACAGTTACTAGGTTAATTCAATTATTTATAAAAATTGAACACATGAACATAATGTGTGCAGTTTCCTTCCATGATAAAAACTAGAAAGGAGAAAATAAATTAAAAAGGTTTAAACAGAAAGTTACCTTGTCTTCGTAGTTCATTTTTAACAGCTTCAACACCTCCAGTTTTTTCAATGAAGTCATATATAGCTTTTGAGGTTTCTCTGTCTTTAAGTTGTGCCTCTGATATTCCACACATATCAAAAAGTTTTTTCAATTCTGGATCCAGATTATTCACCTACAACAGATAAAATACCTTCTACTATAAAGCCAGCCATTTAAAAAAAAAAAAAAGCACATAAATTTATTTCTTTTCTTTTCTTTTTCTTTGGTTTTTGGGCCATACCCAGCTCTGCTCAGGGGTTACTCCTGGCTATCTGTTCAGAAATAGCTCCTGGCAGGCACAGGGGACCACATGAGACGCCGGGATTTGAACCAACAATCTTAGGTCCTGGATCGATTGCTTGCAAGGCAAACGGCACTGTGATAATCTCTCAGGCCCCTTATTTCATTTTTAACAGTACTCACACACTGCCAGGAGTAAATCCTGAGCATCCCCATAACCTCAAAACTAAACCAAATCTCTCTCTCTCTCTCTCTCTCTCTCTCTCTCTCTCTCTCTCTCTCTCTCTGTCTCTTTCTCTCACACACACACACACACCCCATAACCTCAAAACTAAACCAAAACTCTCTCTCTCTCTCTCTCTCTCTCTCTCTCACACACACACACACACACACACACACACACACACATCCTGAGCATCCCCAAGCATAACCTCAAAACTAAACCAAATCACACAAACACACACACACACACTTTTACCAATTTGCTCAGTGTTAAAAATAAAACTGCCATAAAAAAATCAGAATGCAAAAAATAAAAATATTTAGATTCTGACTACAGTATTTTCTAATAATTATTTTCCAATAATTTGTCACTTCAGCAGAAAAAATTTTCTTCTTAATATTTCAAATGCAAGGTTTTATTTACACTTTATTTATAAAGAAAAGGCATAAAAATATTTTGTCCTTAGTAAAAACAGCCAATTTAAGCAAATTACAGTTTCAAGACTCAGTGGTCAATGCATATAGATATAATTATATTGAAATGAACATTAACATTCCTAAGAATAAATTACAAAAATAAAACATAGCCCGTAATAGTCCATATAATTAATAGAACAATGTTTATGGGATGAAAAGGCACTTACATCAAAGCCAGTGTTCGGATCCCAACCAACATGTCCAATGTGTCTAAGGTAGAAGATCAAGACAAAAGAAAACAAAAAAGAAGCATTACAGTGGGTAGGGGAAGGATATGAGTCACATCCAACAGTGTTCAAGGATTACTCTTGGTTTTGTGCTCAAGGATCACTCTTGGTGTTCCTTGGGGAACCATATGAAGTGCTGGGATTAACCAAAAGAGCCAGCTGCACGCAACACAAGCATGCTAACCTCTGCACTATTTCTCTGGAACAGGAAAAAATAAATATATATAAAATTTAATCTGCCCATTGAATTTCTAGCCTGAACACAAAAGCACAGTCTGAAAAAAACACTTATACAAATAGTCAGAAGAACAAGATTTTTAACCCTTATTCTGTGACTCATATATTTTTAGATAATCTAAGCATCCCTTTCCTTAAAACCTGTATAACATAAGTATTAAATACATGACGATAATTTGCTAGGGAAATGTTCCAAAGGACTGGACCATTTACTTTTTGACTGTAGAAGTGCGGTATTAGAGTCAGTGCACTGCCTAGTTACCCCAAGTATCTTGCAAACACTGAATCCAGTGCAGACCTTAGCATTGCTGGATGTTGTACACAACACAAAACATGGAAAAAGGACTTTAATCCAGGGCTTCATATATACAAAGTCTGCATTCTATCCTGGATTATATCCCTGGACAATGAGAAATAATTATTTTGTATTCAACAATTTAATGAACAGCTTAATCTCATTTTTGTTTTTGCTGTGAGTTAAAAAAAAAAAACTTAAGATCACAGGAATATGCTAAAAACAAAACAAAAACAACAATCAAAAAAAATCTCAGATGGAAAAGAAAGAGTGTAACAGGGGAAACACTTGTCTTGCATGCAGCCAATTCAGATTCAATCCCAGGTACCCCATATGCTCACCTAAGCACCAGTAGGACTAAACCCAGGCATAAAAAAGGATATCGGGGCTGGCGTGGTGGTGCTAGAGGTAAGGTGTCTGCCTTGCCAGAGCTAGCCTAGGAGAGACCGCAGTTCGATTCCCCCCCCCCCCCCAGCGTCCCATATGGTCCCCAAGCCAAGAGCAACTTCAGAACACATAGCCAGAGTAACCCCTGAGCATCACCGGGTGTGGCCCAAAAACCAAAAAAAAAAAAAAAAGGATATCAGAAAACAAAGTCTTCTGTCTTCTCATTTGTTAATTTTTGGTTCTAAAAGTAAGTCTATAATCCACTCTGAATTAACTATTGTGAATAATGTGAGGTATAGTTTCAGTTGTATTTTTATCCTAACACCAATTGTTGTCCAGTCCTATCTACCTTGCACCTTTCCATACATATGTTAACTTCCCATAAAGCTAAGGATTTATTTCAGGACTCTCACTTCTGTTCAAGATCTGACTATCTTTAGTGCCATGCAGTTTTGATTATTTTAGCAATAGCAAATTAAAAGTCTTTTGCATAGTAAAAGAAAATCAAATTAAAATAAAAGCACCGTACCGGAGAAAATATTTCCATACAAGACACCAGATAATGGTCAATATAAAAAATGTATACATTTACAAAGCTCAACAACAAAAAATTCCAACAACCCCTCCCAAAACTGGGGAAAAGAGACGAGCACTTCCCTAACTAAAATACTCAGGTGGCAAGCAGGTTTCTGAAACAATGTTCACCATTACTTATTACTAGAAATGAAAATCAAAACACTTCACACCAGTGAGAATGGCATTTATTAAAAAGACTAAAAATAACCAATAGTGGTAGGGATATGATGATATGAATCTTTATTCATTTCTGGTAGCAATGTTATCTGGTTCAATCTCACTGGAAAGAAATATAGATTAAAAACTTCTCAAAAAATAAATGAATCACTTATATGTTTTCACTAGATTCTATCTTCAAAACATAATATTAATATGAAATAATATATGCATAATTCTTTACTGTGGTGCCTACGTATTACAGGCAATGTATAGAATCATCTGCAATGTTCAATAACATGAATGAAATAACAGAGGTATATGTATACAATAAAATATGATGCAGTTTTAAGAAAAAATGAAATCACTTAATTTGTCACTAGGTGGATGGAACTGGAGTGTCATGCTCAGAGGAAAGGCTTAGATACAGAACAATTTCTTTAATGTGCAAAATATAAAGGTTTCAACAGATGGCCAAAGGATTAGAACTGGAGTTGGTGTACAGGAATGAATTTACCTGGGAAAGGGGAGGAGAGGCACCTGGGAAAATGGTGGAGGAAAATGGGCATTCTGGTGATGTTGGAACAACGTAGTCACACAATTATTACTGTGTGACTATAGTATTATAAATTGCTAATCCTCAATATAGAGACCACCCTCTTTCCCCCACAACAAACTATAGCAAAAAAATATCTCACTGGAAATTGCTTGGTGTTCCAATATCTGCTTTAGTCAATCTCTTCTTTTTAGCTTTTCCTTTCTTCTTTTCTTTGGTATGAGAGATATTATTGACTTGTGAACCATAAAATCTATTTGTGGTGATTTCTGGATTTTTTATGTCAACCGTTGCCATGGGAAGATTAGGACCTGAAAATAAAAGTGAGGTAATAAGAGAAAAGTTACTACTCAAATGTATAATAATTTCCCTGAAATGGCTATCTTATCATTGTAAATTACCAAAAACTTTAATTGAGAGAAGACCTTTTTATAAAGCACTCTCTACATTTCAAAAATGTAATTTCTAAATATAGTAGCATAGATACATTTCAATGCAAAGCTTTATCATTAAATCTCATAGAGTAAGAAATTTTTGTAAGAATTTAAATGGTTAAGAGTAAGAGCCCGGGGCCCGGGAGATAGCATGGAGGTAAGGCATTTGCCTGTCATGCAAAAGGTCATCGGTTCGAATCCCGGTGTCCCATATGGTCCCCCGTGCCTGCCAGGAGCAATTTCTGAGCATGGAGCCAGGAGTAACCCCTGAGCACTGCCGGGTGTGACCCAAAAACCAAAAAAAAAAAAAAAAAAAAAAAAGAGTAAGAGGCCTTGGGGCTGGAGCAATAGCACAGGGGTAGGGCGTTTGCCTTGCATGCAGAAGGACGGTGGTTTGAATTCCAGCATCCCATATGGTCCCCCAAGCTTGCCAGGGGTGATTTCTGATAAAAAAGAAAAGGAGTAGCTTCTGAGTGCTGTCAGATATGACCCCTCCCCCCCAAAAAAGAGTAAGAGCCCTTACATTTTGGTTATATAGTCTCAAAAAGTGAATACAGCCTACTCTACACTATTAAGTAGACAGACTAGAAAATTAGTCACCACTGCCTCTGTTCTTTGGGGAACATGAAGTTGTTTTTTGTTTGGCCACACCCGATGACGCTCAGGGATTACTCCTGGCTATTGGCTTAGAAATCACTC